>OMKN01017820.1:0-14415 GCA_900302345.1 Melanonus zugmayeri
CATCAAGGAAAAATTTAGCAGAAGCTTAGGGTTGCATATTTGGCAGTCGTGTTCTATAATTGGTATTATGATATAAAATACTGGACCGGCCAAATGTTAACCAATTCATATGCAGCCCTATATTAACCGTACAGGATTCTATTAATGGCCAATACAAACCGTAAACACTGCCTTGGTCTCTAGGACACCGTGTTTAGCTAGGGCCAATGGACAAGAGGACTTGATGCTAATACAAATGGTTGTAATACAACACAGTCGGAAGGCAACGCCGTTGTCATTTTACATCAAGTGTTATGTTAATCGTGATACAATTTTCAGCGTATTTCGATACCACAATTTCAGAAGACATATTCATATGAAACGACTCACCACCCTCCCTAACCCTAATTGCTTGAATTTAATTTCCTCTTCTGTGACTGGCAGTGTTCTCTGAGACTGTACATGAAGGAGTCTTGTAAAATAATCCTAAAAAGCCACCACGAGCCCACCACACTCAAAACAAGGGCTGGTGGCGTCACACCGATCTAAGTGCTGTTTGGTTCCCATTGAACACAGTGCAAACAGCCTCTAGCGTAAATGCTGATTCAGGCGGCGTAAGTGCGGCCCTTGGCCAGAGGGTGACAACAGCAGAGACAAGGAGAGGTTGAGGAGGATGAGGATGAAGGGGAGGGTGAGGGATAAGGAGTTAAAGGAGGTAGAGAAGGAGAGACAAGGCCAGCTTAGGTTAAAAAAAAGGAAGAAAGAAACAACATGGGGTAGCATTAAAAGGTGTGCTTCATGCTGCTTCTAAGCTCGTAAAACCACCGCCGTTCAATATGTAATCCATTTCTCCCTGTATGTGTGTGTGTGTATGTGTATGTGTATGTGTATGTGTGTGTGTGTGTGTTTTCAATGATGTGTATCTTGATGATGATGCCGATATTGTAACGTTGGTGGTGAAATACTGTTGAGTGCCGATTTGTGAACTTTCCGCACAATGTGCAATGGAAATGCTCCTTTGGCTATTCCGTAGCTGAACCTGTCCTTTAGCAATATGCTTGATAATCCTATAACCAAACTATGCCTAGGCATGATGTACAATGTTTTTAAAAAAGAAAGTGTGGTTTCTAACCCCCAACCCTAAGTGATATGCAGAACAACAATCAGGTTGGTGGAAAGTAGTGTGGAAAGAGGCATTCAGTTCATATCTTTTTTTTGACTGTGGGGGGGAATAAACAAAAATTTGAACCTCCAGTTTGGTCCAGGTGATTTTAACGGCAGCATTATTCATAATAATAATGTTATGAATAACTATGTTTAGCATTGCTATGTTAGGACCCCAAGCAGTTTTGGCAGGTAAGCATTATTCTGTCCATATAAGCATTCATTCATTAATTACAGATTCTTGGCTTAAAATAAAGAGAGAAAAAAGCAGTGTGCATGTTTGAGTTGCAACAAGAAATTATTGGAGATGGTAAATGTACTACTCTAGGAATTATAGCAAAATGATATCACATCATCATAGTTAATGATATCATTTGTTTGTATATTTAGTTGTTGTGGTGTGGAGGGGGGCGTGGCTCGGCATCGGGAGGTAAAACAGGGAGGCGGGGCGGCTACCCCGGGCCGAACGCAGCTGTGGGACATTAGGATTAGGAGACTATTTAGCTGTTGATCTTACCTTTGTCCCACAGTTGTTTTTTTTATATGTTGCAAATTATGTTTGCATTTATTATATAAATATAATAAATGCATTGAAGCCCTGTGCCCACCTTTCTACCTCCCTGATGGGGATGAGAAAGATCCCTAACCACTAACCAGAGGTGGTTGGGACACACATGCCCTCATTGTCTTCACACTTGCTGAAACCTCCACCAGTTTCGTTGTATCTGAATCTGGTTGACGATACAATCCATCACGTTCTACAGGAAGCAATGCAGTCATTGGCGAATTCCCCCAAAAGACCCAGAAGTGTTTCGTCAGATGTAAAAGTATTACTGTTGCTACAATCAAACAGTGACAAGCTTCATCCCTGCGCAATTGTTAAAATAATCTACTGGGACACCCGTTACTACAAATATACGTGACACACACACTGAGGAGAAACTCCTGGGAACAATCCACGTCTGTGTTATGTGTATTACGGTGTGAAGCAGTCCCAGACACTATAAGATAAGAGGCTATTGTATGAATCCCAGATGGGAAATTCTGGGCCGCTAGTGGAATCGCTGCATCATAAAGACTTGTTGAAAGGTTCATATTAATACCATATTAAAACCAGATAAAGTAGATGTATCCAGTCATTGTACTGTGTGATCATAATACTTCATGATAACTAATAATAATAATTAATAAAGATAAGAAAGAAAAGCAATAATTGCAACCAAAGAGTATATGAATGTACTACGTTACTGACAAGAGAGCAAAACAGCAGGCACCATATTACATTCAAATGAAAATGAAATCAAATGTATTTTATATATTTTATTCATTCAGCAAGTGTGCAGCACAGTCACAAAATTGAGCTGCACTTTGTTTAGGGAGACACAGTGAGGCAAAGACACACTACCTTAGTTTGTATTGAGTTCCATGTTATTATTAGTTCAGTGAGTGAGTGCAGCAGCAACACATTCAGCCCCCCCCCCCCCACAACAACGTCCACGGTTGTCCTACCTGAGCTGGGTCTTGAGCTCCGTGAAGCGGGGCCGTTTGCTGGGGTCATACGACCAGCACTTGGTCATCAAGCTGTAGAGCGTGGGTGGACACTGGGGGGGCATGGCCAGCCGTTCACCGTTCTCTATCCTGCCGATGACGTCGTTGTTCTTCACACCCTGGAACGGCTTGATGCCGTACATGAGGACCTCCCACATGCAGACGCCTGAGGACGGGGCACGCAACGCAGGGGAATGGGGGCCATTGGGTTGAAGAAGTGTGGGAATGACATGTAGCACAAGACCACAGGCGGGAATCGAACCTGGGTCACTACAAGGCACATTGCCTACAATGGTTAGCGCACTAGCAGTTTGAGCCATCGAGCAACCCCAGGTTTAGAACAGTTCAAGCAAACCATATTGATTTGTTAACCAGCATTAACACAGAGGTAAGACTAATGCAACACACACACTATGGTGGACATCTACAATAAGACAATCTATCTATTGTCCTCTTTATTAGTATTATTACTACACACATACAGTAGTACATGTGAACAGCTTACCAAACATCCACACATCACTGGCCGATGTGAACCTCCTGAAGTTAATGGACTCTGGGGCCATCCACTTAATAGGCAGTTTACCTTTAGAAGCTGGGAGACAGGTGGACAATAGCTTATTAGTAAGACTGTGACTGTGTGCATTGTGTGCACTGTGTGCATTGTGTGCACTGTGTGCGTGCGTTGAATTGTCACCTTTGTAGTAAGAGCTATCTTCCATGTATCTGGACAAACCAAAGTCTCCCAGCTTCACACAGTCTATAGTGGATACCAACACGTTTCGTGCGGCGATGTCCCTGCAGCAGATGAAAGAAGGAAGGAGGGATCACACAATATTAACATTGTGTAGGTGCACATGTTATGTAGGACACGGGTGGGACGACAACGTAATTGTCTGTTCATGTGAATAGAATGACGGCATTCAACACCGAGTGTTGGGAGTGTTTTGTTGATGATATTTTATTTCTTGAAGCTCGTTGGGACACCCCAGCGCTAATATGAAAATATTCATATTAATATTCAAACAATAAATTACAATTAAGATCCCCATCATTTAAGTCGAGATTTGGATTCAGGGTTTGATTTTCCAACATTAGTATACATACAACATTAGTACCTTGTGTGTGTGTGTGTGTGTGTACCTGTGTACAAAACGCTTGCTCTCCAGATACGCCAGGGCAGCGCTAAGCTGGTAGGAGTACAGAATGAGAGTGGCCAAGTCTAGACTGTACTTCCTCACCTGCAGGAAGGAGCGCAGCTGGAGAGAGAGAGAGAGAGAGAGAGCAAATGAGAGACAGAGTGGGAGGATAGGTTAAAAATGTTTTGCAGACAAAACAAACACATCCCCCCAAAGCCCAGCCCAGACGAAGGTGTGTTCCTTACCTCCCCCAGGGTGCAGAGCTCCATGATGATCCACACGGGGTTGTCCGTGATCACACCCATCAGCTTGACGATGTGCGGGTGGTCGAACTGACGCATGGTTACTGGGTAGCACAGAGGTGGAGGAGGAAGAAAGAGAGAAAAAGGGTCAGGACATGTAACTGTTACTCCGAGCCCAAGAGCCACAGCGTTGTTTTCATTTGTGTTGTCGTGCAGGTACTAATCTAATCACACTAGTATCAGGATTTACATTTTCTATTTATTTAATGGAGGAATATATGGAAGGGAAAATATGGCATTATTCTCATGATGAAATGCCAATACACACATTACTACATGAACTGAATGTGTAGAATGAATGACACACACAATCAATCAACCAATCACAGGGAACTCACGCGCTTCCTGGAGGAACTTCTCTCGGACGCTATCCGACGTGGAGTTCTTACACGTCTTCACGGCCACCGACAGGGCCGGGATCTCCTACACAGACACAAATAAGACATTTCCATGACCTCTCAAACTGACCAAAGACCCCTGTGTAACATCCATCCTCTTCATAACGTTTGAACAGCAATCAGAGCATATCTCGCCAACGGAATGTGAAATATTGTGGCAGACATTTTGGTATAATGGTTCAATCCACTTAACGGAAAAATACAACAAAGTAACAAAGTTACAATTTATATGACAACAATGTGAATGGAGGAATTGTGTTGGAACGATGCCATGTTAAGAGATGTGTACATCTAAATGTAGAATAAATACATCTGCCTACCGGGCTGACATAGACCCCCTGGTGGACGTCTCCAAACTGTCCTTCACCTATGCAGCGGCCCAACTCAATGCAGTCCCGCTGGATTTCATAATCCCGTGCTGGACGAGAAAACGGTACAGATACACAATGACACAAAATAAAATGACAAAAATAGGCCACTAGAGGTCACACACACACACACACACACACACACACACACACACACACACACACAACTGCATTTAACCAAGCTTAATAGATCAGGAGCATGGAACATATTTGTTTGCAGGTGGATTTTGTGCTTGATCTAAGAAAATATATTCTGAGCTCTTCCTGCTCTGGAAAGCTTGGTTGATCAGCACGGCTTGATCCAAACAGCATGCAACACTAATACAAAGCAAACCAGCCAGTCATGCCGCGTGGACTGTGGACAAACAGCTTCCAAGCACACAATGGACATGGATTAAACACAAGCTGCGCTTCGGGTGATGCTTTTATCGCTTATGTTTTTCACCCGTCGATGGCCACAGATGAATGGGCGCTAGCTTTAGCTACTAAACTAAACTAAGACTGACCATGGATCTTGGCTCAAAAAAAATACAAACAACATATTGACCGTCAAGCAATCATCATTATGATTGTTTGACGGTCAATATGTTGTTTTGAGTGATTACAGAAGGCAACCAACTATAATCGTCATACAGTACCTATGTTTTTGTTGGTGCTTGGCTACTTAATCCTGTACTCGCACATAACAGAGGGGGTCCCTCTTGTGGAGTACAGAACAGGTGGCAATACCAAAAGCCTTGTTTTTGAATAACCACAATATTCACCATATAACCCCAACAACACATCAAAATAATTGAGGGAACGTAGAAAATAGGTGAGAATTGTAATTTACAGGAACAAGCAAAACGAAAAAAACAACTAAAATAATAGTCACAACCACCAAATCAAACTGGCATCACAATACAACCAGAAGGTACATACTCTGATCTTTACCTTGTTCTAGTCCATAGTATTCTGGCAGAGAAGGGTTAACAGCATAAAACAGAAACAGCTAACGGTCAGTTTATAGATCAATGGAACAGAATTGACGATGGCGTCCATTTGGCCACTGTCAGCACTGTCATTCTACATCCCATAATAATAAGGCTGGGAGGTCTGCTGTCTACCACTGAATGTCCCAAATGTATAAAACAGGGCCATGTACATTTTTCAGCAATGTTGATCAGTGCATTTCATAATAATATTGATTGATATTGATTGTATCGACCTCAGTACACACTTTACCCAACTGGGGCACCCTAGTACACACAGACACGACGGTTCTTGCCCATGTTCAGTCAGAAAGAAAGACTATAATGATGTTTTAAGTGATGCGCCCGAGTGTCAAGCAACATGTCACATGGACAGCATTGGTGTTCAAGCTTTGGGCATGTAATTCTGACAATTCAGACATACCACTAATCATGTGACTCGCGAAGGCAGCCAATGGACCACTGAACTGTCTTAGTGTGTGTCTGAATGTTAAACACATCCCTAAAATTCCTCTGCTGGTTGTCTCGCATGAAGGCTACCATCGCATAGTGACACATGAATAGTGACATTTTTCAATTGTCTACTAAGACTCGTGTTCCTCTCTCACGCTAATCAGAAGGAAGGAGGAGTTATAAGCGTTGCGGTTTATGTATGAGGCATGAACATATATGAAGAACTGGACTTCATTGTTCACATTGGCACGGTAACAGCTATCTGTCAGCTACATGACGCCATGGTAGATATGATAACACGTGTGTGTGTGTGTGTGTGGACTCACTGGAAGGCATGGTGTAGGTGTCCTCTTCATCTATGATCTCAGCATAGTCGTCGGTTTCTAAATGCACAGAGAGGTTGAAGAAGGTGTAGTTTACACAGAATTCAACATTTCACCATTTACACTGACTCGTGGGGCAGGTGAGGGTACAGAATAGGTAAGGCAAGCATCTTAAAAACAATAACAACAACAACACACACACCGAGTTCCCTTTTGAACATTCTCATGCCTCCCTGTGATTGCTGAAGATCTTTGTATTTCTTTAACTGTCCCGAGGCATGGAACGAAAAGATAGCCAGGGAAAAAAGGACACACAGTAAACAACATGTGTGTGTGTGTGTACCTTTCAAAATGCCTGTGCCCATAATCACACTCCAAAACATGCACACATGCATACGCCAGCAGAATCGTGACCAAGCGGAATGCAACAGCGACACAGCAGTGCTGGGTCAAAGAAAGCCGTCACAGGAAGGACATATGGATGAGAGAGAGAGAGAGAGAGAGAGAGAGCGAGGAAGGGGGGGGTGGGTGGAAGGTAAGCGCAGTGTATAAAAAGGGAAGTGGGATGAGAAGCAGGAAGGAGGGACAAAGCAATACGATCTTTACAGGAATAAAAACACAAACTAAAGGAAGTATGCGAGGGAAACGGTGTCATCAGAGCCAGACAAATAAGCCAAGAGGAGGACAGACAGACAGACAGACAGATCTGTCTCTGTAGAACTACATACTACACACACAGCCTTTGTGAGCTTGCGTCCATCTGGTTGAAATCAGCCACTAAGCGTGGTACAAATTACTTAATTTGTGCTGTAGGTCGGTTGCTGTTGCTTCGTATAGATAAACCAAATAGATTTTTTGAGTCATATTTTGAATGACATTGTAATGATTAAGCCAGGGACGCATTCCCTGAGGTGTAGACGTCGGTATTGATTGATTCAAGTTGATCCACAGCATAATCATGGACACTAATAACCCGATTCCTAGGAATAATCAATCTATGACAATAAAAGATTGAGGGTGTGACTTGTACTCTATTCATGTGATAACAAGAAAGCCTGCATATGCAATAGTCTCATTTCTCACCTTAAGGATCATAATCATGAGGGGAAAACATACTCTAACAATTTCACTTTACATAAAATGTTTGCTTGTAATACTACTACTATGTATGTCAATTATGGCACCCATCCGCACTCCTAACCATCCCTGGAAGGAGGGATCCCCCACTCTGTGTTACTTCTCAAGGTTTCTTCCTTGATAATTAAGGGACTATTTTCTTGCCCTGTGAGGGGGCTAGGGTTAGGGGGGGATCAGAAATATATGGCCTGTAAAAGCCCTTTGAAACTGTAACTGTGATTAAGGGACTTGACTTGACTTACTTGCTCTCTTTTCAAGCTTCTACGGGAGCAGAGAATAAAACTTGATTTCTTAGAACAAGCAGCTCCTTTAAAAAGCCAATATAAAACCTGACCATGCGTATACATTGCCTGAATAAATCAAAAGACTGAACAAAAACCTAGCCAAATTACATTGGGTTTCTTAAAGTGCAACTGTGAGCATGACTGATTAGTGAAATCCCATTAAGTTGTTTACATAGCCACTTAGATAATCACACTATGGCCTCAAGCTATCTATAACTGGATTACTTGAGCCTATTTAAAGAAAAACACTCAAAACTCAACAGATTCTCAGATCACCCTTGCATGTCTCCAACATGAAGATGGTTTCTAACCTTTAGATGGCAGCAAACATACAAAAGTAGTCCAGTGTGTAGTTAACTCTTCAACAGCCACACACACATACACACTTGCAAAGTTAACACCGGGCACCAAATCAGACTAGAAGAGGAAAAACAATCTGTGCCATTTGTCATTTTTGACAAGAAATGCATCTCCTGGAATTACCGTCGCCACTAGTATGTCCTGCAGTAGCAGCATGCACAGATAAATGACAGGAAGAAGGAAGAGGGTTGAGAGTTGATTCATGACAGAAAAAGAGAGATTATTAGTTAGAATATTATGGTGGATGACCTGGAATGTGTTCAATGGAAGTATTTCATAATGCTCCAAGTACCTTCTCCTTAACTGGTAAATTATCGTCTATCGATTTGTTCCATTGTCAGGAATGTGTGTGATGCCGTTATATATTTCAAACTTTTGCCTTCCATTCAGAAAAATAGGATAAACAATAGATGATGGTGTTGTAAAAAGCAGTGCCAGTGTGGCAGATAAATGACCCAGTACTGTGTTCAACAAAGAGCCACTTATCCGGATTGTCACGGTCAGTTGACAGTGAGTCAGTCTCTCCACTAAGACATCTGGCCAGAGAAGAGCTCCTCACTACTGAAACACACACGGCTTTATGTGAAAATGTGCACCACACACGCGGACACACACACTCACGCACACATCCTATGAGCCCCTTTAATTGATGCTTAATCTTCACCGCCACAAACACATACCATCTTTCGACCGTGGTATTTTGAGTGACACAACCCGAAATAAAGAAGACTACAGAAGAGTAGAGAGAATGAAATCCACTACAAAGACGCTCAACTAAACAAAGCCAAACAGACAATTTGTTGACTTTATAGCTGTGCAGCTCCACCTGTTACTACATCATAGTATATTGGGCTGACTAACAGTAGCTCATTCTGATGACACAGGGGTGGCAATATAATGGCCGACAACTGATTTACAGAAGAGTTGACTGCCTGAGAATTGATCTTTGACTGAACTACCTCCATTAACCGGCTACGACCCCATGCTGATGCAGTGAGGGAGTGTAGTTAGAGCGGATGTCTACCGTGTAGATCAGCTCACTGGGGGGGTGGGTGGAGAGATGAACACTACGGGGGTTTAGTCTGTATTTACCCGAGACACAGACCGCTCTGGTCCGCACACCGTCCATCCGCTTCTCCATGCGCTTCTCATGGTTGGACACCCTGCAGGAGGAAATGAGTTGTTATACATTCATATTTTTTTCCGTCGTGACAGCTGAACATAATAAAGAACATTTGTTGTCTCTCAAAAAATAAGACATTATACAAGGATTTTTTTATTCAAAACGTATTTAAAAAAAATAGTAATAATAATTTTTTAAAAGACATCTGTATTTACTTACTTGGGAATGGAAGGTAGGGCTCTGTCCCCCTCTGAAATATGGATGAACACAGAAATCAGAGATCAACCCGGTACAACTTCAACAATTGTTCATCACTGCTGAAACACAATTGAGCAGCACAGCAAGAAAAACCTTTGCACAAATATCTTGAATGACCTCATCTCCGAAAGTCCCCACATTTCTCTGCCTGTGTGCTATGTGTGTTGAATATTCAGGGTACAGTGGTGTGTGTATCCTACCTTTTTGGACTACCCTGACAATGAAGGAGTGAGACGCAGAGGAGACAAGACGACAGTAGCCGTCAATCAGGTCGGCCATGTTTTCTGCTGTGGTCAGCGACGTAGTGGTGACTATGAGAGGCTGACACACACAAAAGGAGAACTACGGTGAAAAAAATGCTTCTTTCCTTAAATAGAAACAATCTGTTGTCAAGTTAGTAACACGTTTGTGTGTGTGTGTGTGTGTGCTTACTTCTGCTGCCCCTGCTACGTTAAGCTGAAGCATCCCCTTGCGGTCCTTCTCCTCCATGGCAGAGTACTGTATGGACTGTACCTGGGTGAAGTTAGCAAGGTGGGTAGGCTAAAGGGGGAGAGAGATAGAGAGAGCGATAATAGAGAGAGAAAAATGAAGCTAGGCAATATGCCATTCAAAATGCACGTTGCATTACCTTAAGCAGTATAGCTAGCAAAATGGTAACATAATAATAACCAAAGCATTCAAAGGATTTCAACTAGAGGAATATTTTTAAAAGACCAGAATGGAAAATATTGTAATTAATAAATTAAATTAGAGATGGGTACGTTTAGGCATAAAGTTAGAAATTATTAGGTTGTTGGTTAGTTTTGTAATGATGTTGAGATAAAGTATGAGGAAGTTTTGCGCGGTCAAGGTCAGGGTATAAATGGAGGAAGGTCATAACAGCAGCTGCTGGTCATGTGGTTCGGGGCAGAAGGTCTGTGGATGCTCTTCCAGCCCACTAGAAAACACTAGAAACTACCCATTGAAGTAAGCTCAGTGGGACCAGTAGAGGGCAGCAGCATCACCGAATCCCACTTTATACTTGAGATGATGTCATACATCAGAACAGAATGATTTCTAGCTGAATGCGGTGCTGACATCAGAGAGTGCCGTAGTAATGCCACCGCAGGCATGCAGCAAAGACGACGCAGAGAGATTGACTCTGGCCGCCGAGCGCCAGGACCAGCTTCAAGGCTCGCTTCCAACTTGGCTTTAGAAGCCAACTGTGATATAGCAACAAGCCGTTTTTTTCCCCCATAGAGACTCACCAAACACACACCAATTTCAACCCATTTAGAAAACGCATTAAAAGGGTGGTGGCTCGGTGGCTAACCCACTAACGCGCTAACCTTAGGCGATACGCCTCGTAGTGACCCAGGTTCGATACATGTCATTCCCTCTCTTTTTCAACCCACTCTCCTGTCCATAAAGGCATAAAAAGCCCAAAATATATTAAGAAAATGCATTGAACATTGCTGATGTTTAAAACCATGATGTAACATTTTGAATGTGCATGTGTCTAGGACACATGCACAAGCCAGGTCCTCGGTTCACTGCAGAGGACATTACGAGGGCTCCTCCAAGC
This sequence comes from Melanonus zugmayeri, assembly GCA_900302345.1. Taxonomy (NCBI): domain Eukaryota; kingdom Metazoa; phylum Chordata; class Actinopteri; order Gadiformes; family Melanonidae; genus Melanonus; species Melanonus zugmayeri. The sequence goes on from OMKN01017820.1 coordinate 11,372, forward strand.
AAACACAGTTTGACACACATCTTCTCAACAAAAACTAGGATGAACACTCACCATTGAGCCCTTGTCTGTGAGGTAGCTGATTCCTTCTTCTGGGCCGATGGCCAACTCTACTGATATGACCCAGCTAGACTGAAAAAAAAAGTGATAAAGAAATAAACTCGGAGAAATAAGAAGCATCATTGATTTCAATTATGTAATTTTTCCATTTCAAAGTATGCTATTGTGGCCCCCTTTAGCTTCTTGGTGACGATGGTGACCGGCCAATGTTTAAAACGGGGAAACGTAGGAATTGTGTTCCCCTCACCCCTAAAGCACACTTGAAGCACTCTTTGTCAAAGCGGTAGATGGGAGAGAGGATCTCAAAGAACTTGTGGATGCTCTGCTCGTCGTTGAGGTTGGCAAATTGCTTGAAGGTCTGCTGGATTTGTTTCCTCAGTGTTTTCGCCTGAGGAAGGAGGGGAAAATGCAGAAGAGCTTGAAGTGAGATCATCATGTTTCAAGGACAATGTCCGTTTATGAGAATAGACATCTGTGGAAAAAGGTGCACACAGTCAAAACGACACTGAAAGGTGGATCTGAAATGGTCAAATACATTACAGCTCATTTATTATTCAGACCAGAGCACGCAAGCAGTGGAGGGTGGAACCTCCAAAATCCTTCTTCTACATTCCCAACCACTAAGACAACATTAAAGGGAAACATTTTTCTTCTCATGGTTGTGTTTCATTGTTTTTGTTAATTTGTTTAGTCGTTTTTGTTCTTTCTTTCCTCTACAAACTGTTCTGGAGAGTTCTCCACATCCGCATCTTTGAGCATTGGAATATCAGTTCAAGCTAATTGGAAGTCAATGAGAAAATCGATGGACTAATTGAGACATTCAATTGCAGCCAACCAAAGCGCGCTTGCTTTAGACCCGACCTTGAGAGATTCCAAGAGGCTCTTGGGGAAAAACCTCCTCAAACCAACGTCCTTTCTGCAGGAAAAAAGAAGCAAAAATAAGAATGACACAAAAACATACATACATACATACCGGTAGACTATTGTTTTCCCTTTCACCGTATGCAATATGACAAAAGATATGATGCAAACAAGCCGACCCATTTGTTTGTTCTATTTTACTGTAGGTGACAGCAAACACACAGTGTGTAGGAGTTACTCTTTAAAAATCTGAACTTACTCAAGAAGTTCGTAGTTAGACTTTTTATCCAGGGCGTTTCCGGGCATCTCTCTGAAGAACCTCCTGGGAAATGACATGACGTTGGGACAAGGTTTACCTCAGAGGAACTAAGACATGAATTTTTGCCAGTTGTGTGGTAAAACACAGTTTTTCATACACCCCCCCCCACCTGATCTCTAAGCAGCCAAGTTTTAAAGCAACATCTTGATCCACATGGTCGGCCAGCTGGTGCATGTAGTCACTTTTCACCTGCAGGATAGAGGAAGGAAAAACACTCAAGAGGTTTCCTCCAATCAGCTTTACTTCCTGTCTTCGCCTTGGTAATAACTGGAACACAATGACAACCAATAGTACGCAGTAGGGGTTTCACCGACTAGTCCTACTACCACTAGTCGGCGCTGTGGGCAGCAGTCGACTAGTCGTGGACAATTTTGAGTGCGTCGAGGACGTGAGACTGGTTTTCTTTGTATGTTTCTAAACTGTGATCCAACAGTGTAACATGTCACTTAAATGCTTGAACTTTATGTGTTACAAAATATATTCGGCCGCAGCGGCCCACCACTTCAAAATAATTGTCGCCGCTGCTTCAGAATCTCAATTCCACCGGGTGCGCGTGTGTCGCGTTCCAGCTGCGTTGCTGGAGCAGACCACTCTAGTCAATGCTGGTGATGCCGCTAAAAATACGCGGCTAGTCTATTTCTGCCGGACGCTATTTCCCCCCCCCCGTCAACAAACAGAATTGTGAAGGGAATCCTCGTGGTAGCATCCCCCACCCCCCCCTTAAAAAAAATCCTAGTGGGAACACGCTACCAGAGCTCCTCTCTCTGCGTCTTTCTTACATAACAACTAGTCGAAAAACTTTGCGACTAGTATGAAAAACTTTGCGACTAGTAAAAATCAGTAGTCGTGAAACCCCTAGTATGCAGTGCTGACAGTTGATGGAGGACAATAGATACAAAACATGAGAGATCGCTTGCCTCGGTACATTTCAATTGTACTTATTCTATGAGATTTATTCCAAAAAGCATATTCCCATTAAATAATGCAGTCACTTGACCTCCGGTATTCCCTTGGCCATTCAGCATCACAAAATAATATTTTATAATATGATACATAGCTGGATAATCCTCTGAAGTAAAGAGGACATCTATTAGTGCAGCAGGGGGTACCTAGGAAGTGACAGCCTGCCTTGGCATCTCACCTGGTGGTAGAGGTAGTTGAGAGATGGTTTGTCTTCCGAGAAATGGCTGAGGTAGCCTTTAGGGAGGTACCTCATACGCAACTCGTACCTGAAAGTAAAACAACAAATATTATATATACACTAGACTAGTCAACATCACTACCACTAGTCGACTAGTCGTTGGCCACATGATTTCACACAGCATAATTTTGTTCCTCATCACATTTGCGCCAAGTCCCGCCCTACTCTGCCTCTGATTGGCTTACCCTGATATTTCACCCTAACCTTAACAAATCATCACTCCCTATTCTCTGCGGGAATGTTGCGGCAATATTCCGGCTTCTGTGTAAAAAGGTACGAAGCCGGAATGGGGGTCGAGTTGTTGAGGTGAAATTGCCGCATTCACACCTCTGTTCCGGAATGCCGGCTTCTGTTCCGCAACAGTGTTGGCCGAATCACCGCGTCCTGACTGAATGCGATGCGAGCGTCAGAGACAAAATCAGTTTGATTGCTTTGTTTTCTATTGAATGTCCTGACCGGCCGTGAGTGAAAGTGAGTTAGAGTTTAGTTCATGGAGACAGAATTGCATATTTAACGGATTCAGTTAAAGGACAGAGAGCTTCTGATGCGGTCATTTTTGGAGCCCATTCTGTCTGTGTTTTTTGCGTGCATGTGTATGTGACGTCA
>OMKN01017829.1:0-12892 GCA_900302345.1 Melanonus zugmayeri
CTGGTTTGGTGGATTTAGTAAGACACCTACATTTCCCTCTGAGATCACAGTGTTATTTTAAGACTGCCAAATCCAAGATGCTATACCAGTCTGTTGTTCCCTGATATGCAAACCCGGCAGCAGATTTCGATGTGCATGTGGATCTTGCTCATTTGATGAAACACCAACACCAAAATACACATTTGCATTTTATCCCCACCCCCTTGTTGTCACTATGTTCACCAATGGTTGTTGTTAGCGTCCAGGATGGATCCTCAAGCACTCATACAATGAAGTAGTGTTGGAGGAATATTGGTGGAAACTATGCAAATGTTTATGGAAACTGCTCTTACTCAGGTTTATGATGATTGCTTGTGTAGAATACACCCAACCCAGGGTTGTGCTATCCTGGTTGACCCTATATTACTATGCTAGTCACTACAGATCCATGCACGCATACATACATTATTCAAACATCAACACACATGCACACACACACACACACACTCCAAATGATCAAATGAAGCTGTACTAAATTTGTTCCACTTGTGCTATTGGTGTATTTTAACAAGGTTACAGCGACTGAATCTATAGGGAGCAAGAAAGTCGAACCAATATGAACATGTAGTAGAACATGATCTATAATATGTTCCACATCACTTTAAAAGCTCTGCTGTCGCTGTGTTGTTATTTTTTCCTGTTTACTTCTGTTAGTTTAAAGAAAGTCGTTAAAAACATGGCTCTGAGTTTGGCAAACAAACATTGAAGTTTTGCAGTATTGTAACAAGAAAGGTTATGTCATCACAATTAAACAGCCAAATAAATAGTACATGTCCTGCCTCATTGTACAAATGTGTGTGCTTGTTGCAACTATAAAATAAATGTATTTATAATATACATAACTGCAGTACTGGTTATGGCCAGTGATTTCCGATCACCAGACTCAATGATAGAGTTTAGGTTTGGATATAACAGATGGACATATGATATATCACAACCCTTTAAAAGAAACAGCAGTTCTAAGGTTGATAAGGACAGTTTTCCATTTCCACAGTTTCGCACCAATATTCCTCCATCCTTAAATCTTAATCTCATGACCTAATGGTTTCAGGACCATAGAGATTAGGTTTACAATATTTATCATTTTAATCAACCTTATCATAACCTTAAATTATCTAGTGCCTTTTTATATCTTGTTCTAAAATGTCACATACTGTTAATTTTGAATGAATTCCTACAACCTTTTCCCACATCACCTGATTAATAATAAAGCCTAAGAGCAATGGTAATTCTTATATGTACATTTGAATTTCATTTAATCATTTAGCAGATACCTTTAGAGTAATTTGGGAGGATACTTATTCAGTATAGAACAAGTGGGAAATAAAGTGAACTCTCAAGGGACTTATTCCTGGAATTTCGCTTACCGTATTTAACATTTTTAATAGCATATGCCTCAGTAAATACAACCCCACAATATACTTTATTTCCCCCCATCATGAACAACATACAACTGTTTTATTTTGCTGCATCTCTTACAGCATTAACCTTGTTGACTCATGAAATTGACTTTTTAGAATGGACTTTTTCATAAATGTATTATTATACATTTATTATTATAACTCTTAAAGGACCATTGAGAGATGGCCACATAAACATACATTACTGTTTAAAAGCACTAAGAAGGACACTAACAACAATATTTTATTTTTCAAATTAAAATGTTTCCATGGCTAGGCCCTTAACTCCTTTAATAATCATATATGAGACAAATTACATTTTTACAAGTCTTTTTGTGTTCTGTGTGGGGTGCAGGGATATAAAACCTTACTTTCTATTCTCCCTTTTCCCTTTTTACCAACATTGAAATGAGAGGTAATCGTTGTTGATCTTGATCAGCTACATCACACAATCCCATAAGGCAATGTGGTACCAGGTCAAACTTTAAGGATTGACAATGGTGGCAGGTGTGCAAATATCACTCAGACTGGTTAAACAAGCCTAGACAATAGGGGCCAAACATGTGCACGCACACACATGTACACACACACACACACACACACACACATGCACTATTACCTTTGAATACTGAACTGGATAGTGTATTAAACCATATTGCTCACTACTATCTGTAGCTTAAATTAACACATTATGAATTAACTTACATTCATGGTTCATGTTTAATGAGACTGAAAATTGGCAATGCTTGCAAAAAAGAATGTTTCATGTTTCTTATTTTACATCCCTTTTGATATATTCTTCTGCTTACATTCAGAAAACAACATTATTATTTAGTTCCATACATTTGCCATTAAACAGCTTATCGCTGTTATAGACAATAGACAAGGCCTTGAGTACATCTCTGACAGACACTGTCTGCTTTGTAGCGCTGGGCATGAATGTTAATAATATATCTCTGAATATAGTTTTACTGAAGCCCATCATATCACCTAGTAAATAGACATATTTGCTTTTGCTTTCTTTATGAAATGATACCTTGCATGTTATTCCTGCAGAATGCGCCCCATCTGTAGCTTGTTTCCCAGCCAGCGGACTGATGAAAGCTTTTCTTCAGACACTTTTCAAAAAGTAATATTGCTCTTCATATCTGTTCTCTAGGTTGTTTTATTTTTCTAAACGTCCTGGGCACACCTTTACAGACCAAATTCAAGACCAAGGACATGTATGACTAAAGTCATACATAACGTTGTGTTTGACTTCAAAACATAATAGACCTATATAAAGTACACACTCAAATGCATACATGGTCTAGAAGATGCTTTCTCACTGGAGATGGCGAAGTTCAATTTACAGGCTCGGCTAGGAAAATAAATATTAAAAACATGTTTATTTATAAGATGAGTGACCATGGAACAAAAGACAAAAGAGCACTAAGGACAGAGTTGACCGTGGACTCTTTCCTGCATTAACTCTTATTGACTTATTGTTTTTTCAACACACCTTTTCCTCCCTTCCCAGCACCTCTTAAATAAAGATCCAGCAGCACACAGCTCCCTTCTCTTTTTTTCTTCCTGCTGATAAAAGCAAAGCTGAACGACTACACGGTATCAAAAGCATTGCAGGCAGTTGATTAAAGTGTTAGCTCAGAGTTAGCCAAGGTTAACCGTCCATAATGAAACACTTGGAAAATAATGATACGCTGCATGGTTTTATGAAAGCTTGTGGCTGCTCTGCTCAGCAGTGCTGACCTTCAGCAGTTCCACAAGTTAATCGTGGCGAGTCCACAGTTACCCCTGTAGCTCAGAGACTCCCACTACACGGCGATATGCATCCGTCAGAAGGAACTCCACGCAAGGCCCCTCTGCTTGAAACAGTGCTTGTGATAACGAGACGGCGGCTGATCTCCTTAATTTCCCTTTCATGTTTCAGGTTATAATAAACAGATCCAAAACAAACCACTTGGTCACTTTGACGGATTGACCAAATATACCCTTAAGCTTATTAACCCTCTTGTTATGTACAGTATAACTGAATTAACTTGCCCAGAACAACCTGTAATGCATTGCAATTATATCCCAAGAAGTGCATTTATTGCATCACATGGTGGAATGTTCAGAGCCATAGGGCATTTTGTGTTACATGACCCAATCTTCAGTAATGCTGCTTTCTTCGGCAATGCTAACATTAGTCGCGGCTGAGCTTGCCGCGGCTAACTTTAGCTTAGCGAGTGATGCATTCTAGAACACTCAATGGCAGTTTTTCGGTGCTGGATTTCGATCATGTACCCCTCGCTTTCGGGGAAAAACTCAGTCCCAAATCGAAAAAAAGAAACCTTATAGCCAGTTACTTATCGCCAATACTTTGGTAAACATTTCGGTATGCAGCTATCGCTGAAGCTAGCAAGTTTATGCTCAAAGAAAAAAAGTGATATCCAATGAATCGCTGCCCGACTGGTCTGAGACCCCGCTGTTTAAACAGACTGCCAGAACAGACCAAATCGTCCGGGTCAACAGTGACTACCAGCCCGTTTCCTCTTCGAGCGAGGCCATGCCTCGGCAGCTGTACGGAGATCATGGCCACGCCCCAAGCTCGCAAAGCCGAAGTGCATTCTGGATTTACGACGCTGCTGGCCTGGCAAAAATGTGTGTTCTCTTACTAAAATACAGATTTCTTGCCATAGGAACATTGCAAAAATGTAATATGCAGTCATTCTGAGACAGAACCCATATGTTGTCATATGGGAATGAAACTAATATCTGATACTTATGGTTGATGCTACAGCGACATACTCTCCTATTAAACCCCATTGTAACTACTGCAGCAATGTCTCCTTGTGGCGTAGTAGCGTCTACAGAAATCGAGTTTAGTCGTAAAATAGGACCTGGGGTGCGTTGTACATCACCAATAGACGTTTTATAACGATGTCAAAGTGTTTTAGGCTGTATTATTCCTTTAAGGCTTATTCATATGCGTCTACTCTTTAATTATTGTGGGGATTCTGTTGTATTGCTACAAGGTTGAAAAAAAATCTGGAAAGCTTGTACACCTGTCTCATATTACCACTGCTATGCAATTGACATATGTGTTGAATTTGCATCCGAGAGACCTGCAACAGATTTTAATAGGCTTATTAACTGATTTTAGTCGGCTGGATTTCGCTATTGCATATCAGACATGTTTGACTACGAACATAATGCACCCAATTACCAAATGCATTCATATCACAAAATAGGAATGGTTTCCCTGTCAGGAGATTCATCAACAGGGTGTCCTAATAGTTGAGTGTCAAGCAGAAACAACAGAGAAGTGCATAAATCAATGTGGTTTTCTTTGCCAAGGCTCTGCCCACCCCCTGGGAGGCACCACGGTGCTTAATTAAAATCCAGAAGGATCATGTTTTAAGTGTAGGTGAGCTAGCGGTGAAAAACAATGACAAATCATCCCCCAGAGCATTGGTCGTGTGTTTTGGAAAAAGACCAGTTTTACATTTGTTTTTCCCCCTTTTTTTTCATGTTGGCCATAATGAACGAGATTTAATGTGTAAAGAAAAGTCTTCGTGTTTCAATGCACTGTGACACAGTGTCCCTGTCTGCCTTTAGCGCTCTTACTTTTCTTGGCAGCAGTACAATGGCAGTACAATCCCACACCAGGATGGGTGTCATAATTACCCATATGGGATTATCATGAAAGCTGTTTTTTTTTATTGGGCATTATCTAATGGCTTTTTTCTGCTGTTTATGGTTATTTATTTTTTTAATGCTACATAAATGTAGGAGGAAAAAGGTTCAACTGTCAGAAGGATTACCTTTTGGGGGACATATATTATTGTATGCCTTGACACATAAACACATGTTACTATGGTTACTACTGTTCTTTTTTATTTAGGAATATTAATAAAACAAATAACACATCTGGAAACAATAATTTGTCTAGTAGGTGCAGCACAATAGCATTTAGAAGACGTGTGTGTTGTATTAGCGCACCTGACGCCACTATGGATTATTGGTCTCTTGACACATACGCCTCACTTCTCTGCAGTCAAAACAGAGAAATCACATCACTTTCTCAAGCAGTTCCTGGGCCAGGTTGTTGTTGTTTTTTTAACATTTAACTTTAAATGTTCCTTGTTTTTTAAATCCTTCAGTCCAGTGTAGATACATTGCAAGCTTTTAACAAACTAAATGGTAAAAACATTTTTCATAGGGAATTCTAGAAGCTTCAGCAACGGTACACCTGACATGGACAAATGTCAAAATATCTACTGCCAATTTTCCTTTTTACTTGATGACTGGGAACAGCTGCATCCTTTACAATATGATGTAATGGTAACCTGCCAGATTTCATATTGGCAGTCTGGTCCCCCACCAAATAGTTGAACTGTCTAGTTCTTTCGCTCTCATCTTGATCACCTCATTGATCTTTATGCGAATAACATTCAGCAAAACACAAGGACGTTGATTACCAATGGCTACTAAAACTGTTCAATCAGTTGTTTGTAAAAGTAAATTGTCCGAGGACCAAAAAATACAAATGAAAAGTCAGAAGGATATGGATACTTTATGAACATAAAATCTGCTCTCAGCCTCAAAAGGTATTCACAGCACACACCGCCGACCCCAGCGACTGCCCTTTACCCGCAATTCGTCGGGATGCGTCACTTGAGGGCGATGAGATAACACCTTGGTCCCACCGGGCACGTGTGCCTCACGTTACGGCTGCGTCGCGTTACGGCTGCGTCGCGTTACGGCTGCGTCGCGTTACGGCTGCGTCACATTACGGCTTGTTGTGTTACGGCTCTGTCTCCGTGCCGACATCAAGGCCCACATTTCAGAAGCGGCGTGCTTCCGAGCCCTGCCTGCAAGTTCTCGCGATATTCACAAGATCACGTGGGATTCACAAGATTGCGCGGGATTCATGAGATTGCGTGATAATTTGTGCAATCATTTTCAACTTCTAAAATAAACTTCTCGTCGTCCATGGTGTCGAATTTCTTCTGAAGACCCTCGGACAGCTTGGGACAGGTTGACTTCTTGCCCCTCCTGCCACCAATGACGTAATGTTGATGTAGTAGTATGATAAATGATCGGGAGTCGGCACATGATGTTTTATTTTGAAATTGTACTGGATGCTGCTCATACCTTGACTTCCTGCCTGGTGCTTTCTGCTCTGTGTAGATTGACACGGCTTGGATGCGGCGTCCGGCAAAAATAGACTAGCCGCGTATTTTTAGTGGCGAGTCGCGGTGAGTCGCTTATGGGACGCGCCTGAGACGCATCTGGTGGGACCACCAGCATTGCCTAGAGTGGCCGCGATCTGCTCCGGCAACCACGCCATAGCCGTAACCCGGTGGGACCGACCAGTAAATGTCCCCAAGCGCTTTGGAGTGAGTCCGAGTCATCTTTGAGAGTAAATGCCATTTATGTGTGATTTAACAACCCCTGTGGGCTAAGTGGTGCCTAGCGCTTAGCTTAGCACTTATTGAAATTGACACTGTGACATAATTTATTAAGCTATCAATACCAAACTTATTAAGGGGGATGTCCTCTATGTGCCTACCTTGTTTCAAAGCTCTGGGACCTCCTGAAGCGGAGTTGTGATTGATAGAAAATGGTCGCTAAATATTGTGATTTCCGCATAACTTGGCCATTTTTTATTTCATGAATAACTTTTAATTAGCACGCCCATAGAGCATGTGTACCAAATTTGGTGTCATTTGGACTTGTGGTATCTGAGATTTTGGAATTTTGACCAATCAGGGGCTGAGATATAGAAGTTACCAATCAAAAATAATACTACGGAAACCCTAGAATAACAATAGGTATCAATACCTAATAATACACATATATTTGGAAGTAGTAGCATTCTTATATGTAGCATCTTTCTATTGTACTGTCCAGTATTAGTAGTGCTACAGCTATTATTATAGCATGTCAGAGGGCACTATGTCAACCCTAGGGGCAATTGTGTTCCCTTATGTTGTGAGTTTCTGGATCTGACAACTTTGCACTGACCAGGCCAAACCAGCGACAAATACTTTCCAGGCTACAGAGAATGGATACTGTGGAAAAGCATGCTATTAAATATGATATGGATTAGTATTTTTAAAGGGAATGACAGGCAGAGCGTAAACTGGCCTATATACAGTAGTGCGATTTTTGCAAGCATCATAATTCTGATGTGCACTGGCACGGCTACCAAAATAAGAATGTGTTAAAAATAGAATATGTGTGTAGTTATCAGCAGAAAACCTTCTCCCAAGTAAAATCCTCTCAATTACAGTCCTCTGAAGTGATATCCCCGAGCGATGCTCCCATTGGCCAATCAGTCACAGCAAATTGTGATGGTGAATAATTCAGACAGGCAGATTTAGACCAAGACATGGTTATTGTTGCCGTAATTATTCCCGCATTTCGCTGTAGCCTTGAATACATATTGGAGCTTGTTTTTAAACCAATGTGGACCAGTGTTTCATGTTAATTTCATTATTCCATTTTGAGAGAGAAAAAAAGGCTAACTGTGAAAAACAGTGTTGAATGGCAAGCTAATTGGTTCCTTGTGTTTAGCGGAGATGTATGGAGAGATTCACTCTGCCGATGTGTCCAGTGAGGATGCTGTCCTGGCTGCAGGTAAATGAGCTAATGACAGGTTGACAGTGGGAATTATTTCATAAATCTCAGCTAGGGTTAGGGTTTAGGTTTAGGGTTAGGGTTTTAGGGTTTAGGGTTAGGGTTAGCTGCAGGTAATAAAAGAATAGTGGAAATTGGAATCAGACTATAGGATTTATAATTAACTAGTGCAGTGCCCATTCAAAACGTGGCTGTTCGGAATGGGCCAATTGCTTGGCCTCCGGTATCGCTGCTTGCAGCTTTTTCAAGAACTGCTCATCCAAACAACTTCACACTCAACACTCGACATAGATACATACATACAGAGACTCTCTTCCATTTTAGTTAGATTGCAGTAACACAGGCATAATTTTTTGCTGATGCTTGTCCTCCCTCAACAGCTTCTTAAATGTTACGTGATACAGGGTGTTTTTGCTTTGCCACCAGAGTAAAACAAGACCTATATTTGAATTGTGTTTATTTAGGTATACTCCCAAGATTTTGACTCTTACATATACATTAATTATAATTAAGTCAGTCTCTTACATATCAACGTCAATCACATAACGTGACATTCATTTCATGAATTTTATGCACCTTGAATCTCTTACCAGAGGGTCAATGCCAAGTTACAGTTTAACTTCAGTTGCGCGCTTTTAACTTGTATTCCTCTACCCATCCACAAAGACCAACAGCTCGTGTCAGTATGTACAGCGGTAGTGTATGTGGTGAATTTTATTTATTTAGGTAAATTTCTGGAATGAGGTCGCAAGAGTCTAGCGAAGACAAATGACAAGTAATGGAGGTGATGGTGGATGACCATGTCCATGTTCCATTTTAAGACATTAGAGGTGAAACTCCTCCTCAAGGTATTACCAGAGGTCAAGGCGCAAAACACACAAAATATGTCAGCGACTTTTTGCTTCATTTTGTTTTCAACTTCTTGGTCTGCAGGCGAATGAGGTGTTGTTATGCTTAAGTTAAGATGTAGTTAAATGAAAGAGGGTTACAAGTTCCCACACAAACTAGCATAACGATTATTTTCAAATAGTAAAAATAAAGAGAACCACAAACTAAATGATACTAAACCTTGAAAATGTATATGCATATATGTAAATTGTAAATGCATATACCACCCTAATAAGCAGCACAAACATGCATATTATTTTGTCTGCAAAACCCATAGAGAGCTCTCATATGTTCTTCGATCGGAGAAGATTCATATGTTCTTGGATTGGTGTCAGACACAAAAAAACATTTCAATAGTTAAGCCTACCTGCTTGAAAACAAAGAAGCACTTTAAAACATGCCATGATCTCCAACAGCCTGTCATTTACTGTGTGTTTGATCTGCGTCCTGACACTTCACACTGAGGAATGTAGTCGTTTTTTTTCCTTTTCTGTTATGACTAAACAGATCTTTAGCATGTCTTGTCTTTGTGCTAAATCCCTTTTCTCAAATGTCAATGCAATGATAGGGATACAAAGTTGATAGGCAATGAAAAGCTGTAGTTTTTGTAATTATTTCAGGGGGCTTGTGTTTTTAATCGCACACTGGGCTTGAAGTAGGAGAATGTTAAAATGACATTTAGAGAGCGTAAATACAGTTAAAAACATTAGCGAAACACTTAGCATTAATGGCTCCTGTCACTGATAAAAAACAAAAACTGAAAGGAAAACCCACAGCGTTTTCAACTGAGCAGCCATCAGCATGGCTAATGATGGCCCGGTGTGCTGTCAATCCACCAGATGAACGGACAATAGTGGGACAGAGTGAGGACGCTTGAAATTGCTAATTGCTTTTCCAAAGATACTGCTCACCGTGATGGGTGCACACACAGGCGTCTTTTCCAGCTGCCACTGTATTGTGGAATTCCAAAATAATGCGGCAGCAGCAGCAGCGAGGCACACGCTCTCGTGGATGCACCGCTCGGACATAATGATTATAGTGACATTATTTCAATGATTTCCGGAAGGGGGCGGGTTAAGAAAAGAAGGCACGCACGGGAATAGCACCGGGGCAAACGTCTGTGGCCCTGCCTGTGCTTTTCATAATTTAATCTCATTTGCCCCAGTCATTGCCTCCTATACCTGGTGATCGTCAAAGTTGAGCAAGGCACATTTCTGGAGATGAGCCCGAGAGTGTGTGTCAGTACAGCGCCAAGCAACACAGTCACAAATTGGAATGTGGTCCGGCTCTGGGAAGACCGCCAAGATTTAAATTAGACAATAACCTCTGCTCTGTATACTGCGTTCTTTTTTTCTCCCGCTGCAGGCCGAGTCATTTGTTTAATACAGTCAGCGCCGTAGTGAATAATATTCTGATATATGAGTCACTGCTCAGCAGTTTGCGATTCTTTTTTAATTTATTTATAGAGATTGAACGACTGGACAGTTTGTTCTCATCTTCTTCACTGTTTCTGAGAAGAACAACAGACGATATGGGAGCGCTAGAGATCGGACACATCTGTGTAGGCTGAGCAACAAAAAGACATTTAGTACACGACATGCAATGAGGTAATGTAATGTCGAAGCGAGATGACAGCCTAGAGGGATTCCTGACAGGCTTGCGGTGACCTGAAGCTTCCTAATTGGATTACATCTTTCTGTGGTGTATTCGCATCTAGATGTTCGAGTACAGTGATGTCCATCTCAGATTTAAATCTAAATCCATGTCTTTTTTTTTGTTTTTGCATACATTTTGGGGCTGCGGTATTTTACAACATAACATTTTTCACACAGTTTTTTGTTCACGTTTAATTATGAAACTCTAACTTAACCATTATTAGCTTTTGAATGAAAACACACATTAAATAAACTTTTCCCAATGTGTTACATTTGTAATGTAGCAAAATTATTCTATCCTCAAGTCAAATGGAGTCTTCTCTAAAAGCTCCTGACTGTGCACATTCCCAAAGCCAGTTCTAATGACTGTATTAGCCAGTAATGGCACCTTGGGAATAAAGAAATGTGTCTGTGTTGCTAGAGCAATAAGAGAAGACTCCACTCTCTCAGCTTTCAATGGCTTTATGTGGATCTGAGTCCCAGAGCTCATGGCCATCTGACAAACCTAGAGCAATAGCACACCATCGCCATTGCCCTCACTGAAAAATATGAATTTTTTTTTCAAATAATGGCCACCCTTAAAGCTACAGCACCCGTCAATTGTGTACTATAGCACGAGGATGTGTAAGTGGAGCAAAGCGAGTGTGGCTAACACCACAGCTCAGATAGCATCTTCATGTGAAATGACTTCAAAGCCTCGGAGAGGGAGCAGCCTTTAGACCTGGCTTTAAGGCAGAGCACAGGACAACACCATCAAGCCAACCGCTACACTATCGCTTTCTGAGGAGTCTTCTGTGCTCCAGCGGACATTGTGAGAAAGCTGCACCACCATGTTTCTGAGACCTTTCTGTTTCTTTCTTTCTGCTAAACCCTTTGTGGCTCTGGGCCAATGGCTTTGCACCCCACTAGATCAAAGATGGAGCCCCATTTAGCTTGTGTGCTTTCTTTTAGGATTTGGTTTTAAGGGCTTTCAGCAGACGCACAGCTTGGAGGAGTGGGATGTTGAATGGTGACCTGCATCGTGTTGGAAGTAGTTGTGTTGGCCCTTAAGTACTATTTTGACAAATGCCCAGGCCATCTTTGTTTTGGCAGCATTTGCAGATCTCGCAGGCTCTGGAGACCTGGCCAAACCAAACATGTATCTTCAGCTCCATTGTGTTCGACGATGGTGTAGCAAGCAAGGTGGGGGAGGATGGGAATAGTACCACAAGAAAATAGAAATATGCTATTTTGTAAAATAAAAAATGTTTTACATCACCTACATGTTGAAAATGTCCTTTAGTGATCTATGCATAGATAGATTTATTAAGGATGAAGGATGTTTGAAAATAATGCAAATAAAAACGGCATACTCCACCTTTTTTGTATGACAATCTCATCTGATGGAGTGAAAAGAAAATATGCATACATTTTGGTAACAGTCCCAGTTAAACAGCAAACACTGGGTCCATGTTTGAATGTGAACATTTGTATTTGTATTGGTGCCTTGTGGACTTGTGGACTTGCCTTCAATGTAGCTTTCTAAACACAGCAATGCAAATACACAGGGATTTAACATATCTGTCATCAATGATATAATGACTGGGCTCATCAAAGATAATGCTTCGTGCCGTGTTATGAAAACACGCTTGTTCCTTTTATTTGTTTAGGGTTGTCATTTTGGCGAGCTGCGCATACTCACTTTCATGTGTTCCCTGTGTAACACAGGCAGCCGAGGCCTGCGTTTGGTTTAGCTCCAAGCTAAACCCCTTGTAATTCCACGCTCTCACATTTCATAGAAAAGTAGTGATTATATTTTCCATAAGTTAAAGGGGGAACACATTACCTCTGTGAGTGAAGCCAAGACACCTCAAACATGATACTAAGGCAGAGGAATACGCTCTCATCTGCCGCCGAGGAGTTGCAGTGGTGTAACCAGGAAACAGGTGGTTCTTTTACAACCTCCTGGATCTCCCAGCAAGGGTCTAAACGGTTCCTCCAGGGCCCCAGCTTCATAAAGGCAAACCGTAAAGACACTAATCCAGGACGCAGCGGCCGCCAGTAATAGTAGCAGGGTAAAGTAGGAAATCATCAGGGCACTAGCTGAACAAAACTGTCATCTGCTTGATACAGAGCCTGGATAAGAGCTTCTGTTTTTCTCTCCCCTGGCCAGCTACACAGCAGCAGCGCACACTGCTTCATACCAGAAGGCCACACTCATGTCGAGGCAGGTAGAAAGAGATACAGAGAGATGCTCCACTAGGTGTTTCCTTGGGCAGCCGTGAGGCAATGATTTTAATGGCC
>OMKN01017830.1:8482-27437 GCA_900302345.1 Melanonus zugmayeri
CAGAGTTTCAAAGAAAATACTGAGAATCCCTCTACTTTCAACCCCCAAGGAAATGATTAGAATATTGCAATAGAACATCACAAAATAACTTTAGAATACAATCATAGAATGACTGAAGAGAACCATATTTACTATCCCTACCTGCTCCTTAATGACCTGTCTCTGTACTGTCTAACCCCTACCTGCTCCTTAATGACCTGTCTCTGTACTGTCTAACCCCTACCTGCTCCTTAATGACCTGTCTCTGTACTGTCTAACCCCTACCTGCTCCTTAATGACCTGTCTCTGTACTGTCTAACCCCTACCTGCTCCTCAATGACCTGTCTCTGTATTGTCCTCAGCACTACAGTAATAATAATAATACACTTTATTTGTATAGCACCTTTCTAATACAGGGATACAAAGTGCAGTGAAGACAGACAAGGCAAGAATAATGGGAATAAGAATAAATAAATAAATAAATGGTAATAACTAATAATATAAAATACAAGACAATATAAAACAGAGGAACAAGAACAATAAATATACAGAAATACAAGATAATATAAAAAATAAATACAAATAAAATAAGATAAAATAAAAATATTAAGTTTAAGTAAAAGCTAGTCTGTAAGGTGACTTTTCAGGTAATTTTTGAAAGTGAATACTGAGTTTGCAGTTCTTAAGTTGAGTGGGAGGCTGTTCCAGAGTCTAGGTGCTACAACGAAAAAGCACGGTCACCTTTCGTCTTTAGCCTCTGGAACAACCAACAGATTCTGATTTGAGGATCTGAGTGTCCGATCCGGCAAATAAGGGGTGAAAAGCTCAACTACATAGGCGGGTGCTAAACCATTTAATGCTTTAAAAGTAATTAGTACAATTTTAAAATACAGTAAACTCTAAAAGCGACTGGGAGCCACTGCAAGGATGCTATTAAAACTATTTGTCCCCGTTAACAGCCTGGCGGCTGTGTTTTGCTCCATTTGAAGTCGAACCATAGTTTGTGCCCCAGGCAACTATACAGCGAGTTGCAGTAGTCTATGTGTGATGACACAAATGCATGTACAATTTTCTCTATCTTCAAAAAGACAATATATTCAAAAGACAATATATTTCTTATCAACTAAGGAACTGTGTTCCAGTTACTACTACAGTACTACAGTACTACTACAGTACTTCAGTACTACTACAGTACTACAGTACTACAGTATTATAGTACTTCAGTAAACACTGCAGTACTAGTAGTGAGTCGCTCAGTCCCTGGACTATTTCCACATGAGCCCTCATGCACTAATCCTGTCACACACACACACACACACACACAGAACAGCTGTTGTTGAACTCTGAAAGATAAGCAGAGATTTACTAACTGGTACTACAATGATAGGTTTCTGTACATACGCGATGTGTGTGTGTGTGTGTGTGTGACACAATGTATCAGGAATGTTGTCTTAGCCCCGTACAGCCACTAATGGACATGGCTGGATTCCGCTATAATATATACTACATAAATAGCAATAGGACTACAATATATACTATATACTATATATACAATATAAACTATATATACAATATACTATAGTCACCACAACATAAGAAGATTATTACAGTACAATAAGTAACAGGTATACAAAATGACTCCTACCCTGGTCTGTCCATCAGGTCCGGTCTTCACACTCTAACCAGCTCCTAACTAACCAGCTCCTTACTAACTAGCTCTTAACTAACCAGCTCCACTAACATGCGACCTATCCATCCTGCTGTCAGATCCTCGCACTGAATAGGATTAGCGGAGGGGGAGGAGCTAGCTCGGCCAGCCCTCCAATCAGAGGGCGTCAATACAGACAGGAAGCAAATGTCAGTTTATATTCGTACACTGGGAATTTCCTTTGTTGATGTAGGAGCTCTCTCTCTCGCTCTCTCTCTCTCTCTTGCTCTCTCGCTCTCTCCCAGATCCCAGATTACTATGTTAGTACTGTGTTAGCATGCTACTACTATGTTAGTACTGTTAGTACTGTTAGCATACTACTACTATGTTAGTACTGTGTTAGTACTTTGTTAGCATGCTACTACTATGTTAGTGCTGTGTTAGCGTGCTTCTACTGTGTTAGTACTTTGTTAGCATGCTACTACTATGTTAGTACTGTTAGCACTGTGTTAGCATGCTACTACTATGTTAGTACTGTGTTAGCATGCTACTAATATGTTAGTACTGTGTTAGTACTGTTAGCATGCTACTACTATGTTAGTACTGTGTTAGTGTGCTTCTACTATGTTAGTACTGTGTTAGCATGCTACTAATATATTAGTACTGTGTTAGCATGCTACTACTATGTTAGTACTGTGTTAGTACTGTGTTTGCATGCAACTACTATGTTAGTACTGTGTTAGCATGCTGCTACTACAAGTATAGACCGTTTGAATAAATGATCACATAGCATGTAACTCATATAGTCATAGGCTGTTTTCGAAACTGCATACTCTACTAGTAGTACGTATTGATTTGGCCAAAATGTAGTATGCAGTATGCAGTATGCTAGTGTGAACAGAATCTGCAGTATGCCAAAAATACCCGGATGTCATACTGATTCGGAAAAAAATCTCCAGTATGCATCCGACCAGACTTCTTGTGTGCTTGTGTCCCACAATGCAAAGCGCTGGAAAAGCCGCAAACTAGGCAACTGCTTATTTTTTTTGTTATGCGTTCTTTTGCGGCACTTTGGCAAGGGCGGCAAAATGTGGGCCAACTATTCAAAACATATGAATTGCTGAGGAATGTCATCACGTGCTGCACCGGCAGCCGCCTCTCCCTCCCCCACTTCCTGCCCCCAACTCACGAGCCATCAATGCAGCATCATGTTTAAATTAAATCACAAACATTATCTGGCTGCGATTATTGAAAGAGCAAGCACTCCAAAAACAGAGGGAATATATTAAAATATATTGATCCCAGCCCCGGGAGTTTTAGGAAGGATGATGCACCTTCAAAACGTTTTGCGGAGTTGACTGCTTTGAGTAGATGTCTAGCAGCTGGAACTCCAGTTCCCCACACCCAGAGTCACTAATGTGCCACCATGGGAGACCGCTCCCCGGTGACTGTCTGAAGTTTCACTATGGTGGGAAAAACTGTTGTCCCATTTCCCACCACATTGGGTCTCACTAGGGTTGCTGACGAGCCTGTGTCCACCAGTGCAGAACAGTGTGTCACCGGGGCGTACCAGCAGTCTCCTACCCAGGTTCGGCCCAGCATTATAACTCGTTCCAGCTGGCTGTCCACATCACATTCCTGTTGCAACGCCTCCACTTGACTGTGTTGCGCTGCATCCCTGCCTGTGCAGGATCGGGACTCCGTCCCAGGAATCTGCAATCCCCGGTTATGCGGTCCCTGTCCCGTTTCCCTTATCCGCACGGCGGGGGCAGTTCCGGGTCAGATGGCCAGGTTCTCCACACTCCCAGCAGCGTGGCCTGGGTCGCTGCTCCTCCCGCAGCGAGACAGCTCGCACTAGCTGTGTTAGTTCCTCCACCCATGCAGGTGCATGGGCAAGTCCCACTAGCAGCCCTCACCTTCGTTGAATTGTCTAGTGTGGCCCCCAGGGGACCAGTACCCAGCATCTCCCTCTCCGAAGCTAACTCCAAAGCCTCCAGGAGAGACATGGGATGAGCTAGCAGTGTCTGGATCCGCAGGTCGGCCGGTAGCAGCGGCCGGTTGGTCTCGGGCTAATTCACTCTGGATGACAGCGGGCATGTGAGCATAGGTGCAGTGAACTAGCCCCTCAATGTCGTTGGCGAGATCCCTCAGCGGCTCTCTGGGTCGTCGTTGTCGACTGCACAGCTCGAAGCGGAGCAGGCTAGCCGCTGAGCATAGTTCAAACTGCCTCTTTAATGCTCCCACTAAAGCGTCATAGTTGCTCCTATCATCAGGGCTCAGTAACAGCAGGCTTGATAGAGCATCACCAGTAAGGCACATCGCTAGCTGAAGGGCTTTCACTTCAGTGGACCACTTGCCAGCAGGGGCTAACAGCTCAAACTGGGCTGTTAGCCCCTGTTAATATGTCACTTTATTATGTTTTAATATTTTTTTCAGGCGAGAAAGTAACCATGTAGATTCAGAATATGTAGTCAGTTTATCCAAATAACGCTTTTTGGGAAATTTGCTCCGACGTTTTCGGACATGTGAGGAGCCGCTGCCGGGTGAGAGCAGCGGTCATCTCAGCTGCTAGCAGCCCGACTCCTGAGCTGATCGGCCGGGCAACGTCCGTCGCCATCGTCATTGTTTATGAAAATGGTGCGATCGCCAGTACGCATGTGCATCCGCACGCCGTTTATTACATGGCTTATGACCGGTGAGAAATGATATGAATAATGAACATGGTATAATGTAGTGAACCACACATTCAAAAGTCAGTGTTGAGCATAGTCTGCTCTACTTTTTATACTAAAAATCGGGACACATCGGCTGCATAACCGCCGATGTCGTCAAAAAAGTCAAATAATGGGCGGCCTCTAAAACCAGGGATGGGATGGTTAGTAGATTTTGTGTCCCCCCCGTCAACAAGCCGATGGGGAGCGGAATCCGAGCGCCGCCGCCGCCCGCCCCCCTCCCGCCAATAATGCGAACGCGAGTGGAATCCGAGCGCTACCCCCGCCCCTCTCTGTCTCTTTGATCCAGAGACGAACATCCGAAAACACACCGACATACCATGCTGCGGATCGCTAGCGGGCTAATGAATCTCTTCTTCGCTACCCGCCTACTACCTGTGTCTGTACGCGCTGATTGGTTGAAATGGTCAGGACCTCAGTGCGTCATATCCGGACCTGCGTCAGAAAAAGACGAGCAAGGTACTCTGTCCCGTAAAAATACATCATATTTTAAGATAATTGATGGGATTTTGATATAAGAATACGAGGAAATGGGATTTTTGTATGTTTTTTGGGATATATTGTTAGATAGGTGCCCAATATGACCAAGGAAGTGACCTAAAACGGTTGAAAAGGCATTTTTAATTTCCTTGCGTCATTAAGTTGCAGGTGCCGTGAGCTCTCAGGGCCACCGGACCGCTTGTTTATGTCCTTTTAATGGAATATAATTATAATATATTTGGAACAAAAAACAAAGCAAAGCTAGGGGACAATTCCATCTAAGATGTTGAATAGCCTTCTTGTTTTTACTAGGCATTGTAAAAACTACAGGAATATACAGAAAACTACAGAAACGTAATCGACGTGGTGACGCATCATGTGACGCGTCAGGTGACGTGTGAAGAGCTACTGCAGTAGCATCGCAGCCCGATGCTAATGACGTCAAGTATACTGTAGTAGCATACAACAAGTATACAACATGGTGGCTGTCTGGTAAGTAGAGACACGCAGTGTACCGTACTGTGAGTTAGTTAGTATGGGTTAGTTAGTTTAGTTAGCATCCTGTAGCCGGGATAACGGAGCTATATCTCAACACGTTCCTCCAGTTGATCTGTTCTACACCAGCTCTATATACAACTATGATTATTATATTATTCTACTCAAATTAAGACTTCACCAGACCTTCCAGACGCACAAGACCCACCAGACCTATCCACAGGTATAGGCCTATTGGTCCTTTATTTCTGAGTATCTGTACTTGATTGTATTTTTATACATACGGTTTGCGTACTACTTCTCCAGTCCAGCGTGTTCCATACATGATGTATAATAATATAATATAATATATAATAATGCACTGGAGCAAGTGAGTTAGGATCAAATCACCGTTGACCTCCCTGAAGTACTGCGGTTATTTTCCATAACTCACTTGCTCCAGTTATGTTAAATCATAACTTAATACAGTGCACAACTATTGCTATCTTTTGTTGACATTAAAGGCCATGGACACCTGGCTTGAAATAATAAAAATGCATATATGATATCATAGTTGGGTGTCTCATTAAGCATCCACAAAAATCGGATTGAAATAAAAGTAACTATTAGAAAACCTAGATTAAAAAAAGCTGCTCATTTTTCTGTTGAGACTTTGCCAAGAACGTGTGTGCGTGTCAGATCCCGTTTTGATTGACTTCTCCCTGGCTCCGCCTATGTCAAACGATCTCTCATTTCCATGACATGGTGCACGCTGCAGTGTAGTCCAGCCCTATATGTTTGAGCCGTCTGATTCATCAGAGGATGATGCAGAAGCCCTCCGTCCCCCTGGGAGCCTCGCTAGGCACAGGTGGATGACCTCATGTCTCCGTCACGCTGTCCGCGTCTCCCGCCGCGTGTCGAGGTTTCTCTGTCGGTGGCGAGTAGGTGCGGGTGAGCAAGTGACGGCGGGCGTGTCCTGGTGGGATGCTTCTTCTCAAACCTTTTCCCCTAGGCAAACACCGTGAGCCTTCCTCCCTGGGGAGCCACGCAACAATCGACTCTCGAATAAGACCTCAGATCAGACGAGATGACCCACTGAACTTAAGCATATCAGTAAGCGGAGGAAAATAAACTAACCAGGATTCCTCTAGCAGCGAGCTGCATAATCCCGCCCAATTCAAACTCAAAATCAGGAAAGAGTAAAAAATGTAAATGACAATATTTCAGACATGGATTGAAATTAATGTCTAATACTATTTAGATGCTTACTAGTATGTACATAAGACCCTAAATTGCATAGTTCTAGGTTTTTGTGGATTTGGGTGTCCAGGGCCTTTAATGAAATATCATTACTAATCTCAACTGGTATATTATTTGTCTAAATCATAAGAAATGTTATACTTTTACTTTTGGTACTTAAGTAGGACATAGGCTTAAATCTGCTATAATCTACACAGAAAAGGAGAACATGAGCACAAAACAAATCAAGCTTTATTTATTTAATCAAATTGCCCAAACTCACTCAGACTAGTCAGAAACTGCCAAGTAGCCTACCTCTTTCCACCAGTAGATGGCGACATTGATGCACTTTCTTAACAACGCATAATAGGCCTATAGTTATCAATCTTCATTGCAATTAGCACAACAAACGTATGTTCCAGTATGTACTGTATTATTGCAATTACATTTTTTAATTATAAAAAAAAGAAAAACATGGGTTGCTTGGTAACGCTGGGAACTCACCCAGTTTCCCATGTGGTTAGTCCTGATGATACTGTCATACCGGGCCGGGTTTAATAAGTGTCCTGGTAGTTAACTTGGTTAGTTGGTGTTTATTAGCCGTTTGATGATGTGCCTCCAGACCGTAGAGATGAGCTCCAAGAACAAGAAGCGTGCGTTGCTCCCGGCCCGACCCGACACCCTCTCTGTAGACCAGATTCTGGAGGACATGGACTCAGCCCACTCCGAGGACCCCGTCTTCAGCATCCTGCAGCCCCCCCACCCAGGTCAGTACCCCAGGGACCCTGTTCTAGACCCCCAGTGTAACCTACAGACCACCAATATAACCTCCATAGACCACCATGATAACCTGTCCTCATAGACCACCATTATAACCTCCATAGACTACCATTATAACCTCCATAGACTATCACGATAACCTCCATAGACCACCATTATAACCTCCATAGACTATCATGATAACCTGTCCTCATAGAATACCATTATAACCTCCATAGTCAATCATGATAACCTGTCCTCATAGACTACCATTATAACCTGTCCTCATAGACTACCATTATAACCTGCCCCCATAGACCACCATTATAACCTGTCCTTATATATCCTGTTGTCCAGGTGTCCAGGGATCAGAGGTCGGCGAGGTGGAGGTCATGTACCAGCAGGGTCGGCGGTACCTGGAGGTCAATCGAAGACTGCAGGATGACAGAGGTCACCTGGGCCTCCAGAGGGAGGGGCTGCAGGCAGTCGGGGAGCAGCTAGACCGGACCGTCGCAGAGGTCAAATGTCGAGCTCTATGAGTCACTGCGGATCTGAACTTTGATGCTGAAGGTATTCAGACCGGTCTGTATGCCACCTGTTCCTGCCTGTTTGAACTTTGACCTTGTCCTGTCTGTATTTTTGAGAGTTGTCCTGGAACACCAGGGAAAAGGTAAAAGCATTTTTTGTGATTTACCCCCTCTGTGTTATGCTATTCCTATCAATAAAGTTTTACTTGTTAAAGATATTCTCTTGGTTCTGTTTTGATTCAATTCAAAGTAAAAAAAGGACAGACACAAGGCTATTAAAACACATCACTTTATTGAACACTGACTCAGATCCATGTGCAACTTTATCTCTCACATTTCACCGCATAGGCCATGGTTTCACTCACATCTGGTGTGTAGTATATCATCTGGTATTATAATGGTATGGTATCCTAACAGTATGGTATACTATCTGGTATTATAATGGTATAGTATAGTATTTTAGTAGTAAGATATACCATAACTTGACTAACTATCTCTGTGGGTGGTCCAGGTGTGAGCTACACCACGGAGAGAGTGATCTTCCCAAGCTGCTTCACGTCAGTCCCAACACGCTATCATCACGCATTATCTTCTGACCCACCAAGAATACTTCCCAGGTCAGAGTTCACCATCAGGGTGTTGGTTACGGGTCAGGGAGAGTACATAACGTTCTGATACATGAAGTAAAGAGGTTACCACGACACAAGAGACTGAGTATGTGTGCCTGTTGATCTATCACTACGTACAGCAAGACAAGTAAAATATTATATTATTTCAGAACAACATGTGTATGTCAGAACTATTTATCGAGTGTATTTCTGTCCAACCTGTTTTTCACTAAATTGTTGATACAGAATACTGAGCCTGGAGGAACGCAGCCAAGCTGAGGAGGAGGATGGGAGTTGTCTCGACGGTAGAGCTAGACGTGTTGGTCTTGACAATGTTCTACAATCCTGACCAGTCCTTGCTCAGACTGAGGACTTCCTGGAGCGTTGGTCTAGAGAGGATGGGGAGCAGTGATCAAGCGGGACGCTGGAAGATTTTCTAGATTTGTCCATTTACAGCAGAGGTCAAGGTTCACATCAAGGTCTCCAGCCCAGCAGCTAGCCGGACCAGCTAAAGGACTATTGTCTGCAGCAGGAATGGCTAACGGTTGTGGCTAACAGCGATAGGAGGTGGGCAATGAACAGGACTTCTTGTAAAATAATTAAATTGTGTCTGGCACAGTTTGGAGTCCCATCTGGTTTGTTTTGCATATCTTTGTTCTACGTAAGCCTGTCTTGGAGTTGGTTTATTTTATGACGTCCAGATAGTTTACTTTAAGGTGTGCGTGTGACATGTTCACCAAGCAAAAGTCTATTTACAAGTAAAAAATGAGTACAAAAAGATGCATTTCTATTGTGAGTGATGTTAGTCCTATGTGCTACATTGGTAGTCCTCTAGCAGATAGAACGGTGAATGTGTGGTGAAGGGGTGTAGGTTCCGTACCCGATCTGACCGGACAGTGTTGGAGTCCCCCTGAGTGTTAGACTTCATGGCGGAGGACCCCTTTATGCCTCCCTCTTCTCCCCGGTCTTCTGGCTGCTCGGTGTGGTGGGGTGGTCTTGTGGGCTGCAGGTCATGGGGCTGGGGGTGTAGTTAAATGGAGGGACTCTGGCAGACTTACTGGGGGAGCCCTGGCGGAAGAGCACCCCTCCGGACACAAAGCTCTCGGTAGTTCCCGTGGAGACGGTGCTGTGGCTCCTCGGGGATCCCTCCGATTCCCCATCATGGAGGACACTTCCTGATCCATTGCTGACCTTCCTCAGCAGGGACAGTCTGGAGGCGTCCTCGGAGACCATTGCAGCCATCTCGACCTTGGGGGAGGTGCTCGAGTTGGTCTTACTTGAGAAGTCTTCTGTCTGGACGGTTGCATCGCTTGTTTTTCGTGAGGTGAGGATAATGGTGGGCAGTTTCCCTAGCATTGCTGCAGTCTTGGCCTTCTCCTCCTCAGGAGAAGGAACCAGCGGCAGCGCAGTAGCAGGGAGAGTGGTTTTCAAGATCTGCGGCACATCCTCATCCTTAATCCTCCTCCAGGTGACTCTGTCGTTCAGCCGGGATCCAGATCTCTGTCCTCTCTTCTTTGTGTCGTCTTCACTCTTGGCTCGTCCGCTGGAGTCTGAGGATGAAGACCGGATAGAGGAGCGGCTGGTGACTCGGCTCAGTACGTTAATACTTGGAGAGGAGGCGTGTCGTTTGAAGGTGTCCTTGTCCTGCTGTTGCCTAGCACCAGGCCCCCTGGCTGGCCCGGCCCGCTGCGCCGCCCTACATGGGCTCTCTGAGTTCGTCCTCCGGGGTGGACGCCTGGCCGATGTGTCCCGCTCACCAGAGCCGGCTCTACTGACGGCTGGGTTCTGCTTCGGACGGCTGGGGTCTGGCTGGTCTGTTCTGGGGGCCGGACCCTTACCTGGCGTCCTCCTGGGACCCACTGCCGCCTTCAGCTCCTGACAACGAGATGAACAGAGAAAGACGGCGGCCGCGGCTGGACTTCCTCTGCGAGAGGATACTTGGGAGGGCGGGATGGAGTGTGCGGTGCTCTCACGTTTGAGCATTGTTTTGGATTCCTTGATGAACGTCAGTTGTCTCAGGAACCCGTTGCGATCAGACTCGTTCCCACTGGAGTGGACAGAGGTCATCCGGACCAGGTTGAGCCGATTGGCAGGAGGAACTCTTTTCCCTGTCACATGGCTGTTTGGTCTGCTCACATTGGCTGGCTGGTTGGTTACCAACGGGGATATAGCTCTAGGTTGCCTTGAGCTCTGCATGAATGGGATTCGAACTGGAGACTTCTGTGTTTTGTGTACTGTGGATTTTTGTTCTGGACTCAGGACAGGAGAGCGGCCCTTTCTCTCAGGAGGACTAGTAGCAGGAGGACTACTAGATGGCGTCGAGTTCTTCTTAGGAACACATTTATTTATTTGAATTGGAGAGGTGATCTTCTGTGAGTGTTTAGATGGAGTAGAGCTTTGTGAAGAACCAGAAGAAGAGCTTTTTGGAATCCTCGGTGGAGGAGTTGAGCTCCTCTTGGGAAGAGACCACTCCATTTCCTGTGGCCGTCCTAGTCGGTGAAGGCTCTTTGACCGGTGTTGGGCCAGTTCTGGGTTCTTTGGAGCGTCTGTCTTTGTATAAACCTTTTTTGGAGGGGGTCTTTGTGATAGTGTTGTCTCTTTTTTAGGTGTGTAAATCACTGTTCTTCCTCTGAAAACCACAGGCAAGTTTGCAACTGGTTTACGCTGAGCAAAGTCCAGAGGTTTATTGGCCTTTTTGTCTTTCGCAAACTTCTTTTCCTTGGGTGTAAAACTCGATGTGGACATGAATGAAAGGACTGATTCTGTTTCTTCGGAGGAAGGCTCTTGTGACTTTGATGCCATCAATCCTGTGACAACAGAATTGGCTCCTTCTTGTATCGCTCTCCACTCAACACTGTTGAGATCTGAGTCTTTGTCGGATGCCATGTCATCACTATCAAAATCCTGATCCATGTTCCAGCTGAATTTCTGCGTGTTGTTCATTTGATTCTGATTCTTTTCTGCTTTCTTCTTCCTGGCAGCCATTTTCCTCCTCTGCTTGGGCATGGCAGATGTGATGCACTTCTGCAAGAGGTCATCCTCCGAGTCCATGCTCACTGAGCTGGGTGAGCTCTGCACTTCATACGGGCTGTGGAAGTTCAGAGGCCTTGATAGTTGTGTGAGGTTAGTTTTGTTATGTCTGGTTTTTGTCCATATCTGCTGTGATTTAGACTTGTGCTCCTCAAACTCTGCATCACTGAGTGAACTCAGAGAGGAACTGAGGGAGTAGCAGGATGGAGACTCGCTCTTCATCAGGTTCTGCTTGATCCTCTGAAAGCCTTTGGGCTCGCTCTGTTGCTCTGTTCTGCCGATGTTGGTCATGCTTCGGGAGAGAGTATTTCTGCTTGCTTCTCTCGTCTGTCTTCTCCCTGGTCGTTTTGTGACCTTGTCTTCTCGTTCCTTTTGGTCGTTGTAGCAGTAGATGTCTTCTTTAGTATGTGACGGATGACGTGATGTTTGGTTCATCTCTGGGTTTTGTATAACAGGAAGGGGTAGGACTTGCCGCTGCCGTTGTTGATTGGGCGACTGGTCACGGTTCCTCTGATTGGTGACTCTGTCAGTAACTTCTTTACTCTGCAGCAGCAATTTGTGAGTAGGGATGACGTGTTTGGTTGTTCTGACTTGTATGTTAGGTTGGGAACTCACCCTCTTGGTCTGATGAAAGGAAGAGAATCTTCTTAAGTCATCAATCCTCTTCGCCTCATCGTCGACCACTTCCTGGTTACCGGTATCTCTGACCCTCCAGTCCTTGGCTCCTTTCTCCTTCACCGGGTACTGAAGAGTTTCATCACTTAGAGACGTGGTGCTCGAGAAGTTGACCGGAGTACCTTCTGCAGAATCAGTGAACGATGAGTCATCAAGTTGGATTTCCTTCTGCGTCATGACGATCCTTCTTCCTGAGGGCCTCTGGCTGCTGGAGTGTGGAAGCATCATGTACACTGGGAGCTGCATCTGCTTTTTGCCCTGAGAGTTCAGAAGATGAGGTGGGATGCTGGCCATCAGGGAGGGCCTGACCTTCCTGAACTTGGATG
Organism: Melanonus zugmayeri; assembly: GCA_900302345.1. Taxonomy (NCBI): domain Eukaryota; kingdom Metazoa; phylum Chordata; class Actinopteri; order Gadiformes; family Melanonidae; genus Melanonus; species Melanonus zugmayeri. Next base: position 20,960 of record OMKN01017830.1, read on the forward strand.
GCATCGCTGAGTTGATGCATTCTTTCAGGATCTCTATGTCATCGTCTGAGGTCCCCTCACTAGACCTTTCCCCTTGGTCCCTTGCAATGTCGTCATCATTGGTGAATGGAGGGTTCTTGTCATTTTGCTGGAGCAGAGGAGTGAGTTTGAGCTCCACGTCCTTCTGTATGTAGTGCTCATGAAGGGGCAGTGCACTCAGGCTTGAGGCGCAGGAGAAGTTCTCAGTGGGCTTCTCCACAGTAAAGTAGATCATGGTGTCCAGGTCAGGAGGCAGGTTGAACCTCTCTTTGAAGTCTGCGATCTCTAGGAACTTGCGCAGGCTGCTTTCCCACTGCCCTCCACCACTCTGCGTTTCTGCAGTGTTCGGTTCCACACAGCATGGGGTCTTACTTCGGCTCGGAGGCATGGTTTGGCCTGGACTGTCGGGAAGATCACTAGGGCTGATTGTTCCATCGATCATCTCGCTGCACGGGTCACTCTGAATGGAGCTGGCAATGGAAGGAGAGTCAAAGCTCCCTAGTGAACTGAGGGAGCTGCAGCGACTCATGACCAGAGGCGTCTCGTGGATGTAGTTCTCTGAGGAGCTGGACGGAGATCTGTCTTCTAGCAAGGCTGGGGACACACCACGGGAATAGGCCTTTTCCTGTTTGGAGGGAATTTCAATGGGATCGGTCTTAAGCTGCTCCTTGCTGGATGTTTTAGAGTCGATCACCAGCAGCTGGCTGGGGTATGTTTTAGAGTCGGTCACCAGCAGCTGGCTGTCACTGAGATCTTCCAAGGTTTCATCTTCTGCGGTTCTCTTCACCATTTCTCCGTCTTCCACCTCGATAATCTCCAGCTCATTGTCACTCAGGCTCTGTCCGTCCAGTGCCCCGTCACCAGATGAGAGTGAGGACAGAGAACTACAGCGGGAGAAGCAGATGGGTGTGTTCTCCACAGAGTACTTCTGCACCGTCTCCATGGGTCCAATACTGGGGCTTCTGGCAGAACCAATGGGAGAGAACTTTGTTAGACTCCCCCCCGTAAGCACGGTAGGAACCCAGGCTTGCCTCCTCATGGCTTGGGCCGCCTGCACGTTGATGGTCGTCTTTGCTACACCGAATTTAGCTACACTCTGAATCAGAGGAACATGTTGATAGGAGGGGGAGAGCTTAATGGATGCCATGCTGACATCAGAGGCTTTAGTAGATGCACTGGTTGGGGTGTGAGCTGCCAATTCCTGGTCTACACTGCTAGCATCACAAAATGTTACTTCTTTGTTGTCCACAGAATCTCTCTCTGGAACATTTTGCAGGTTGGGTTTGCGTATGGCAGTAGGCCCAGCATTAGCATACTCCTGACGATTAGCATATTCCTGATGATTAGCATACTCCCGATGAGCCACCCTGATATCCAGCTGATTAGGCCTCTTGTGTTGCACAGCTGCAGCGTTTGCTGAGGGGGTGATCTGGTCTTTACTCCCACAGTAGCCGTCGCTAGTGCTCCCGCTGTTCAGGCTGTCGGTGGATAAGCTGGTGTGGGTGGCCTTGAGGCGTAGGAGAGCATGGGCTCTGCTGAGGCGCTCTCTGTGAGCTAAGCTGCTGGTGTCTGACAGATGGCAGGGGGAGCAGGACTTGGCCCGAGCCTCGTTCAGTTCGTCCATCCCGTAGGGCCAGTCGGCAAAGGGGTCCTCAGAGCTGAGGCTGAAGCTGTCCTCCGAGGAGGTGTGCATGGTGATGTCCTCCACCAGCCGGTCAATCTTGGCCACCGTGTTGGTGATCTTCTTGGCGAGCGTTTCGGCTGCAGTGGACACAACGTGGTCATGAGACACAAGTCTCTTGTCTATGGTGCGAGACGGGTCCACCTCCCGCTCTGCTTCGTTGTCTCTCTTTCCTGCTTGGTTTTGGAGGAAGTTGGAGTTACTGAGGAACATGGAGAGCATGGAGAAGCTGCCGGTGTCCAGACTGCTGGACACGTTGGGAGCTTCATCATCATCAAAACAACCAGAGTCTGAAGCGTAGTCCTTGGCCAGGCTCTCGATGTGGCGGAGGGGCTTCTTGAGGCCCAGGTGTTTGGGGCTTGGTTTGTCCAGGGTGTCAAAGGTCTCCGAGAGGTGTTTAGCATTGAGCTCCGCCTCCAGCGCCTTCTGCTTCCTCATGTAGAGTGAGGGCATGCAGGACCCGGGGGAGACGACCGCAGTGTCTTTGTACTTGAAGGGTCGGTGGGTGAGCAGGTTCCTGAGCGCAGCGGCGCTGCCCATGGCGATCATCTTGTGCTTGGAGTGGATGAGGTTGCGCAGCATGCTGACGGCCCCCAGGTCCCAGAGCAGCTCCTGGTCCCGGGAGCTGCGGGCCGACAGGTTCCAGAGGGTCCCACAGGCGTTGCTGACGATGGTCAGGCTGTGGGAGCGCAGGTGCTGCAGCAGGGTCTGCAGGCAGCTGTGGTCCCGCAGGATTTGTCTGAATACAAATAGAACAATAAAATATAGCATTAATGAAATATTCAATATTAACTGGAATACAAAAAGTATGGTAGAGGTGTGGGTTGTGTAGTTACCTTGCCATGATGTAACTCCAAATATTGGCGAGATATCTTCACTAGTTGCTCCATAGATTTAAACTTGATAATCCAAAGTTTTTTTCTCTCCCCCATTGGCTTACATTGCACAGCAAAACAGGTCTCAAAGTCACACTTTTGGCACACAAACAAATGCGAACAAAGCAGATTCTGCCAATGTATAAAATAACAAAACCTGCTACAGCATTTATTTTTGTCCGTTTACAATGATTGGTAAAGGTACTATTTCCTTCATCCCCTCGCCATAGATATACTGAATACGCAAACCGTCTCTCAACCAATGGATGTGTTTTGGTTTATTTCCGTAGCCTATCGGTCTTAATAACAAACACAGTGATTCGGTCCTGGAAGCTAACTAGCGGGTCATCTTTCTAATTCAAATGCTACATCAACGCAAAGCTGACATTTTTATTTTCCAAAAATGCTGTAGTGGGTTTTGTTATTTTATACATTGGCAGAATCTGCTTTGTTCACGTCCGTTTGTGTGCTAAAAGTGTGACTTTGAGACCTGTTTCACCGTGCAATGTAAGTCAATGGGGGAGAGAAAAAAACAGTACTTTGAATTGTCAAGTTTGAATCTATGGAGCAACTAGTGAAGATATCTCGCCAATATTTGGAGTTACATCATGGCAAGGTAACTACACAACCCAAACCTCTAACACAATTTAATGATGCTTTAAATAAAAATGATTGATAATAATTATTATGATATAACATTTACAAAAACAATAAAATGAAAGTCAAGTGGTATGAGTCAATTATCTGAGTAAGACACTATGTACTATTAATGTTTAGATTTTATCCTTAGCAGGTTTACAGTGAATTCAGATGCATAGCATTAATGAGCAGCTAGGGGTTAGGCTGCGGACACTGCGAATCAAGCCCAGAACCTTCCGACTGGGAGACAAACGTGGATTATAGGATAGTCTAGTCCACTAGACTATCCTGTCTCTCACTACTAGAAGAGACTATTATTTCACCCAGCTAACCCGAAACACTAACCCCTAATCACTAACCCTAACCTTCCCTGGGCTTACCAAACCCAGCTAACCCTGGGCTCTTCATGGGACCGGGCGATCCAGACTTGCCTGTAATCTTCTCGCGTGGCGATCAGGCTGGAGACGTTTCGGAGGATTCCTCCTCCGCTCTCGATGATGGCCAGAGAGTTGGTCTGGCAGCGGTAAGTCAATGTGCTGACCAGGAAGCCCAGCGCCCCATCCACCGAGCAGACGGACACCTTGTTCTCCACGCTGTGGGCCGACAGGTTCCACAGAGCACTAAGCAGGCTCTTCAGAGTCGACTCCTGCAGGGAAGACAATCAAGACAGCGAGAATGTTACGGACTCCCTGAAACCTTCAACCGTCCTTTAAACAGCTGAACTGACGAGGTCTGCAGAGTTCCTTTGGGGACTGACATCCTGTATTAGCTTGCTGTTGGGTTGTAGGTGTGGTCTTGCCTTGGTGGCCTGAAGATGTATAACATGTATAACTGCTTGAGAAGCCTAGAAATATGATGGGACTCATGGACGTAATCATAGGTTGTTTGCCTTGGAACGTACACATGCGTTTTTTCAGGGGACTAGAAGGTTGAAGGTGGGGCGTTACCTTGGTGGCCTGCAGAGCGCAGGTGATCAGGGCCGGGACGCTGCCGATGTCTCTGAGAACCCTCTTGCTGCTGATGTCTGCCCTCCAGGACAGGTTCCTCAGGATGCTGGAGACCACCTGGTGCAGCTCCTCGCTGTCTGACTCCAACTGGGCCACCAGAGCCTGGAGACAGCTCCGCTGGGAGCACAGAGTGGCCTGCAGGGAGAAGAGCTTCAGGCTTCACGTGCTTCATGTCTTCTAGTATTATGGGTTCCTTTCTGCATTATTAGATCTGTTGACACCACCATCACTAAGCACCGGACCCAGACGTGATAGAGAAAGTGATTCTTCAGATATTCTCACAGAAGTGAGAATATCTGCTTTGAGCTTGAATAAATTAACTGCCAACATGTCCTGTATGTGGAGCTGCTTCATTACAGTGCAACTGAACTGGTCATTTGTTTGAGTCTGAAGCGTATAGACATATTAATGAGAGAATGATGGCATATGATATTAGCTTTGTGTTTGCCTCTTGTTGGGTCAATGGGGGTTGGCCTTGGATAGAGCCGGCTTCCCGGTTCCTACCTTGTTGGTGACGTCGCCGAAGGTGAGGTTGGTGAGCGCCATGCCCGCATAGCGTCGCAGCGCTAGGTTGATGGGGTCATTGAGCATCCCGTACGTCTCCTGGTCCAGGTGGAGGAGGTCGGCCACCACCTGCAGAGCTCCTGGAACCCAGCAGAACACCGCAGTGAAGAGCTACACCTTGATGGAGGTCTGGGCTGAGTGTTGTGTGACGTGCACCTCTAGTCATTTAACGCACGGCACTTATCCAGAGTACTTGGAAGTGAGGCTGAGAACCAGCAAAGCTTGCAACCAATACTGGAGTAGCTACTAAACAAGTTGGAACAAGTTCAGAAAACAAGTGGACAGAGTGTTGTAATTGGTGGTAGTGTGGACAGTTGCTCTCAAAAAGTTTCTAAATTCTACAACAATTTCTAAAATTAAACAAATGCTTGTAGACAACTAGAGCTAGATAAGCACAAATCAGAGTTGTTTAGTGTTCTGTTATGTTGTTGTTTAATGTTGTGTGTTATGTTGTTTAGTGTTGTTGTGTGTGTTGTTGTTTACCCAGTTCGTTCATGGCTCGGCGATACTCCTCTTCGAAGGACAGCTTCATGACAGCGCAGGTGAGCTGGCAGGTGTGAGGGTCGACGGGTTCTGGGATATCTAGAGGACAAACTACACACTTAGTCTAGACCCCTTTTAATGTTTCATTGGACTGTAATGAAATCCATCCAAATGGTATTATTTATTATTATATAATATTATTATTATTTATTACTGATGTTGAGGAACGGGATGAGGAGGGGGTGACGGGGTTCTCACCGCTAGCCTTCATGCCCCCCGGGGTGGCGGCGGCGGTGCGATGGCTGTCGATCCACTCCCAGCCGCTGTCGCAGTGTGAGCGGATCTGCTCCAGCATGTGAAGGACCCTCATCTCCCTGCGGGCCTGGCCCTCGTCTGCTTGGCAGTAGATGATGTTGTGCAGCGTAGCGCTGGCCCGGGACCGTGCCTCGCGACTGCAGCCCCCTGCCTCCCCGCTGCCACCCCCACCCGGACCCTCGTGGAGGATCTGGACCAGGAGGGGCACGCAGCCGGACCTCCGCATGGCCAGACAGCTGTCCTGGGAGCTGGACATGGCCAGCAGGGCCCGGGACATCTCCTCCTTGTCCCGGTTGGCCATCATGGAGAGGAGCCAGAACACCATCTCTACCTGGAGGAGAGGAAACACCATCACCACCTCCACCTAGACGACATCATCCACCTCGACGACCTCATCCACCACCTCCACCTAGATGACCTCATTCACCACCTCCACCTAGACGACCTCATACACCTCCACCTAGACGACCTCATACACCACCTCCACCTAGACGACCTCATCCACCTCCACCTAGACAACCTCATCCACCACCTCCACCTAGATGACATCATACACCTCCACCTAGACAACCTCATCCATCACCTCCACCTAGATGACCTCATCCACCACCTCCACCTAGACAACATCATCCACCTCGACGACCTCATCCACCACCTCCACTTAGACGACCTCATTCACCACCTCCACTTAGACGACCTCATACACCACCTCCACCTAGTCGACCTCATCCACCACCTCCACCTAGATGGCATCATACACCTCCACCTAGACAACCTCATCCATCACCTCCACCTAGACAACCTCATCCACCACCTCCACAACCTCATCCACCTCCACCTAGACAACCTCATCCACCACCTCCACCTAGATGGCATCATACACCACCTCCACCTAG
>OMKN01017835.1:8241-19880 GCA_900302345.1 Melanonus zugmayeri
GGAAGAACTTGCACCACTGTGCAACTTTTATCTGGAGGGAAACTCTATGGTATGCATGTGTGTGTGTGTGTCTGTTTTATCTGTGTGTTTTTGTCTTTGTGTCATTGGTCTCTTGGCAACAGATTATAGCTTTGTAATCAAGTCAAGAGGATTGACAAAAGTAGGGGTAATTCTGCTATGGGTCAATGCTAAACAAACACTTGACCAAATCGTGCCTCCACCTTTTCACATTGGTGTATTAGTATTATGTTCTGCAATATTACTCATTGACAATGTAGTTATTTACTATGTAGTTATTTTAGCAGATGCTTTATCTGCTTTATAAGAGACTTTCAGTGAATTCAGATTCATCTAGGGGGCTAGGCATCTCTGACACTGGGGGTTTGAACCTTTTGGCTGGGACTGGAACATCATAACCATATATATATATATATATATGTGTATATATTTTTTTCTTTTACATAAGCAAGCATGTATGTGTAATGTCTACTAATGATACCAAAAAACCCTCTCCATTCGATTATCTCCTCTCCTCTTCCATTCTGCTGTACTCCTCAGCGCCTGGGGACAGTGGGGAAGCGCGACGCGGCCCTGAAGCTCCACCAGCTGTCCCGGCGCTACGAGGAGCAGGCCCGCCAGCTGAAGGAGAGGTCCGAGATGGCTCAGCTGCTCCAGGAGCAGAAGAAACTCCTGGTCCAGGAAGAGATGAGACTGAAGGACATGGAAAAGGTCAATGGCAACCCAGGAGGGACAAAATGCCAAAATATCATCTTACTTAAGTGTTTTGATTTCACAATGGGGAACCTGAAATTGCACTAGTTCATGCCCTACAGCTACGGACGTCGCGTCGCAGACAAACTGAGCTGATGGCGCGTATCCAGGCCTCCATCGTCATGCCGAAGCCTTCAGCTAAAAAACTACCACAGAGACAGCGCCAGTATCTACAGCTACGCAGGGAACAGCAAACACAGGTTAGCATGCATCAAGCCTTCACATACGATTCAAAGTCTGCATCATGGTATGCATTATGACATTTTTATTATTTTTGTAAAGCGTGATTTCATCCTCTAGTTTTAATAATGACCTAACATCTGGTTAACATCTGATACCAGTGAAGGATATGCCAATGCAATGCTTAACAAGACGCAGTTTAGTGCAGTAACACCCTCTCTTTTATGTAGCAAGTCAAGGCTGAAATTGCCCAGTTTGAGAAAAACAGGAAGGCATTTGGAACTTCAGACATCTCTTATTCCTCAAGGTGAGAGCATAATTAAAAAAAATCAGTTTCAGTTTAAAATAAAATGTATCTGGATTATTCAAAAGATGAATCCTCTTTATTTCTCCAGCGGCAAGACCCTCACAGGAAGCCACAAGGCTATTGGTCAGAATGCTCCCAGAGAGGGTGGGGCCGAGCTGGTGCTGCAGTCCAACAGCGAGTACGTGCAGAGGATCAGACAGAGGCTGGCGGAGGACACCGCCTCGTGCCAGCAGAGGGAGAAGCGCCGCAGCAGGTTTCTACAGGAGCAACTCAAGGCCCATGAAACTCAGCAGGTGATCTCATGTCAAGTCAAGTCAATTTTATTTGTATAGCTTAATCACGAGCCCCCATTTTGTTACGACCGGGCTATCAGGCCGCAAGAGCGACCACACACGCTAACAACTGTAAATCAAAGGGTTATTATTAAAAAAAGAGTACTTTACCAAAAGGTCATTTTACGACACCCCCCTAATCATAAGCCCTCTAAAGGTCAAGGAACTCCCCCCCCCCAGATCTCAAGGAAAAAACCTTGAGAAGGAACACAGAAGAGGGATCCTTCCTTCCTTTCTAGGTCCAGGTGCACCAGGACTAGGTGCATAAAACAGAATGAAGCAGAAATGAAGGTTATGAAAGAATAGATCATTAGAAAATAGTAGATTAGTAATAAGTTAACATAGGAGAAGAATGTGTCTTCTTCCACTTCCAGAGGTTCCCAATGTGTCGTTATTGCCCAAGTCAAATTAGAGGAATCTCGCACATGCGTCATCGGTTTATTCAGAAATAAGATAAGATCACTGGCTGTTCGTCGATAATTTTGCAAAAAAAAAGAGAGAGAGCGAGAGAGAGATTTTTCCATTGCGTTTCCATTGCGTCTTGTGGTTGGGATGGGTCAGATGCATATTTATTTCTTTATTTATATTTTTGTGTGTGTGAGGTTTGTACGAGCTCGATGAATGAAACTTTCACTAAGCATTCCCTGACATATCATCACGTCTTTTTCGATCGACCGTATCCGTCCTCCCCTCCCGCCGTCAGGATGCGCTGCGCGACGAGCAGCTGGTGCAGCGGCTGACACGGCAGACGGAGCAGGAGCGGCGGCTGGCGGTGCAGCTCCTCCGGGTCCACGCCCAGAAGGAGGTGCTGCGGGAGAACCGGCTCCTCCGGGAGCGGCAGTACCAGGAGCAGAGGGAGAGAGACTTCCTAGAGGCCCTGGAGAGGGAGGCGGTGAGATAGAAAGAAAAAAAAGCAGGAAGCACACAGTGATGTAGTAGTAGCCACAGCAGTCGCATTAGGAGGTAGCTTGTCAAATGGCTCTGTAGCATTAATGTCACAATAGAGAAGGAAACCCTCTTCAGCAGGTAACGGAGGGTGGTCCCATCCATGAAGTCCTCAAGAACAGTGGAGGACGGAGCTCTAGTCAGAGGCACTTTAGTCATCCTGAGCGAGAGAGGGAGTGGGCCGGGCAATGAGTTTGAGGGGGCAAGACAAAGTGCTAGTATGCTTAAGTTTAACATAGCAGGATGGAGGTGCTTAGAATCCCAACGTGTTGAAGAAATCAGTGAGGATAGGGCGGTAGAGAGAAGGTAGGTGTAGTTGCATCACTATCCTGAGGCTAACGTATGAAGGTGAAAGTGTATATGTGACTACATGTGCAACCGGTGTATTCTCCATTGTTTGTGTTTAGCAGCAGAATCAATGCATTACATATAGACAGTACCTAGGGGTGGGCGGTATACCGGTATCATTGTTATCACCCGTGTGAACGTGCGTCATGATACAGATTTTTCAACACCGGTATAAATCAATAATAGCCTAATTATCCCCCCGTCAACAATATGATCGCGAGTGCAATCCCAGCGCTACAGCCGAATACCGGTATCACGGGTGAAAAGGTGAAAAACACCGTGATATTGATTTTAGGTCATACCACCCACCCCTAACAGTACCTTATTAACGTGTTAATCGGTCTATTATTAAACACTTCCCATGCGCGCAGAAATTGTATTGTTTGGTAGGGAAATGGGTATTCTGATGTTCTACACTTAATATAGTATTCATATTTAATAGACATGATGATGATGTGGTATTACCCAAAGTAATGTCATTAGTGGAAGTCATGAAGTGTGTGACGAATGATGAATGTGATCTAATCGCAATATGTCATATGTCCAATGAAAAGGAATACATCAATTTGGCCTTTTCATGATGTTTCATAGACAAACACACGGGAGTGAGATATGCGAAGTATGATAAGAAAATTATGACATTGTATAAAGAAAAAACATACACATGGCACATCAAAGCTACGATGGTCGGGCCATTCATTGTGAGACCTGGTATATATAGGCTTTGGCCCAGCAGGGTCAACTGGATGGAGCTGATGAGGTCAGGAGACAGGTGGAGCTTCATAGCAGGATGGCGGCTGAGCGGGCCCAGCACAGACACAAGAAACACTATAAGAGCTGCCTGGAAGTCTTGGATCAGATAGTGGACTTGGCTACCAAGGTTGGGGAATACCGTCTACTTACCGGGAAGTACGTCACACACAAAACTCATTAACTTGATTAACTAATCAACTTAAAAGATACAATAGATATTGTCGTCTTTCATTCTTTCGGTCTTTCTTTCACTATATCTTTCTGTAATAACAGTATCGGAAGCATTTTAATAAACTCATAACTTCCACTTAATAGAATGTAAACTGTAAACTGACTTAATAATTGGTATCGTAAGTTGTACTTGTGTGAAATAAAAATAGGAGAGTTCATTCTACATTCTGTCTGCTTCTTCTCCTGACTAAAACGTCAAACTTTGTTTGACACAAGCAATTAACTTGTATTATTGCACAGTTACATGCAAACACATGCAAATGGGAGTTGTGGCAGTTTCTCCTGCCACACGCCACCTAACCAGGTGGCGCCTTGCTGGGCTCCTCCGACACACAGGATACAGGTAGATGTTATACAACCAGTTTATTGGAGAGTTGGCAAGACGTTACAGCCCGAGCAGGTGGTAAACGCTGACATGTCACAGCTCTCTCTCTGAGTGTGTGTGGTGATGGCTGGTTTATCCTGTGTGCCTTGATCACCCAATGGAAGACAGGTGTGCAGCCTCACCCAGCCCCAGAGTCTATCAGTCTGACTCGGACCAGGTGAGGCTGCTTAAACCAGCCACCAACCACACACGCACTCCACAGGAGTGCTTGGTGATTACATGACTATTAAAACAACTCCCCATTTGTCATTTATGAGGCCTAAGCCCACATTAAGACACAGTAGTCTCAGTGCATAAACTGTGTCCTGGCAACCTCTGAAAACAGGTTACTGTTTTCCACTAAATGTTTTTGGTCCATTTTTCCATTTCACTAACACAAATGCAGGAAGATGAATCACAGATATACTTTGATAACATAGTTGAACTCTTGGGTTACTGAGAAATACTGAGAGTAGTCTCCCATCACTCATCTCCAGATATTATCGTTTGCTCATTCAAGACAATAAAACAAGTGACATAATATTCCCTTCAAGTGCTCAAGTGCAGCTGTTTAATTAGCTATTAAATCCAACATATAAAATATGTTGTTTCCCCCCTGCTAATGCCTCCCTCTGATCCCAGCTTGATCCCTGTCAAGCTGATGATGGAGTGGAAGGAGCTTCTGTTGGGTGGGTTGCCCCTGTACGACCCCAGGGCAGGAGACCCAGACCCTGGCTCCTCATCTGCCCCGCTAGACCCCATAGAGCTGGAGAAACAGGAGCTCCTCAACACCCAAGACTATGAGGAGTACACTGTGAGTTAGAGGTGGCATCCGCCATGCGTTTGTTATTAGTAATATGAGTCACATTTCTGGAGACATTAAAATCTTAAAACTTGCAGGGAGATCATCTGCCACCAAAACTTCTGGTTTGAACAAATTGCATTTCTGCAATGTATGTATTCCCAGAGCTCCTCGGCTCTTAAGGCTGCTGCATACTCTGCAGGAACAGAGAAATTTGTTCTCGCTCCCAGCCCTTGCGGAGTATGCAGCAGCCTGAAGTATGAAATGTCCTGGCCAGAACAAACTTTGTTCTTGTTCTCCAAGCCCTGGGAGCAAGAACAAAGTTCTCTGTTCTTGCAGAGTATGCAGCAGCCTTTACCCTCTCTCACCTCTCTGCTTTGTGTGCCAGAACATGGTGGGTGAGTGGGCATGGCCGGAGGAGGCAGGGGAGGCTAAACGTCCCCCAGGCAACAACAGCATTCTGGGACATGTAGTCCTGCGGTTGAAGAACATGGTCCATGCGCCCCATCCGGCAACGCCACCCCCTGTCTTCCCCCAGTTCACCCTCAAGGCCTGTGTCCTGGGCAAGCCCTGCTCTGGGAAGAGCACCTGTCTGGCCAAGCTGGCCCAAGGTACATCTGTACATCTGTCCACCTGCCTGCCTGCCTGCCTACCTGCATGCATGTGTGTGTGTGTGTGTGTGTGTGTGTCCAAAGCACATGATATCCATGTCATATCACCTGACACACTGATCGAAGAGGCCCTGGTTGCTCACCAGAGTGGAGAGAAGGTTAGTCTCGTTATAGTTGAATATTGTCCATAACATGTGTTCTATTTGTATGTGAATGGCTATTTTCCACCACTCAGATGGTAACTGGTGTCCAGGTTTCAGTTGGCGGGGAGATTCTTGCTGTTATAGACAGTCGGGATGAGGTCACTGAGGCACAGTCCTCCACATCCCTAGATGCTGGTGGGTGTCTATTCTATTCTACTCTCCAAACGGTACGCAAAATTCTCAACACAATGGCTACTGCCTTATTTGTCACACCAAGAAATCTCATTTTCTTTCAGCACTCGATCAACAGCAGGAAATGACCAAGAGGGAGGTTAGTTCAGTCTTTAAACAAACGCATGCTAATGCGTACCATGAGCGCATTGGCTAAATGCTATATAATGTAGTGTGACGCAATACATTATCATGTCTTATCTGATCCTAACCCACACTAGCCATCGGTGAGGGCGCAGCACGGGGCAGCTGTAGACCAGGTGTTGAGGACGGGGGAAGCCCTCCCTGATGGGCTGCTGGTGGACATCATAGTGGAGGCCATTCGGTAACCCCGGCTGCTCATGTACTCATAGCTTTTTTCTGATCAGTAAAAGGTAAACCCCGGTATCCATGACAACTGAGTCATTTAGCAGATGCTTTTATCCAGTGCCACTTTGGATAGTAGTTGTGATACAGTTTCTCGTTGGCATATGCACGACGCTACAGGTTGTACAGTAGACTTGATACGACAATGCTGCACTCTCATCTCCATCGGTCCTCCGCTCTCCCGCGTTCTGTCCGTCCTCTTAAGGCTGGTCCCGGCGGCGTCCGGATGGGTCCTGGACGGCTTCCCGGGGACCGTGTGTCAGGCCGGGCTGCTGGAGCAGGCCCTGGGGGGGAGCGGCTCGGTGCCCGCAGACAACAGAGCTTTTCACCGGGGGAAGAACAGCGTAAAGGCTAACCTAGCGCTCGATCCACACGCCCCCAAAAAGCCGCCGCCGCCGCCCACCCCGGTGCTGGACCTGGTTCTGCTGCTGGACTCGCCTGATGATGTCGTCCTCAGTCGCGCTGTCCATCAAAGCGGTAGGTCATGATAGTGTGTGTGTCTCATTTTAACACCCCTCTCTGTGAAAATGGTCAACAGTCAATATGAGGAGGGTAGACAGAGGCACAGAGTTATATGTTGAGGGTTAGGGTCATGTGATGTCCTATGTTGTGTTGTTGGTAAGCCCTATATATGAGCTGTGTGTGATATTAATTGTTTTTTTTCTTCATGTATATCAAGGTGGAGGGGAGAGTGTTTCCCAGAGCACGGAGACGATAGCCCTGCCTCCTACAGTGGAGAGATCTGCATCCCTGACGATCAAAGAGGACCCCGTGGAGGCCAGTAGCCCTGTAGCTGTTCCAATTGCTACTCCTGATGGTCACCCAGACCCTGGTTCTAGTGTCCCCGGTCTGGGTGGATGCACAGACACTGGAGCTGCAGCATTCACCACCACAGATAGAAGTCTGGGGAGGAGACAAATACAACATGGGTGAGATACAGGGGGAACAACGTCAGCACCTAAATGTGGGCTGTGTACAGGACCTGGAATGTTACAGGCTTCTGCTTCTGGGTATTTCTCAATATTTAGTATTTCTCCTATTTTGGTCTGGTCTATCCATGTCTCCCTCCTGTTCTCTCCTCTCAACTCCTCATCTTCTCACCTCTCCTCTCCTCATCTCTCTCCAGCATCGCTGCGTTCCAGGACACTTGGTCCAAACTAGACAAGTGGTACGGTGGAAACCAAGGCATCCTTGTCCGTTTGGATGCAGATGTGACCGAGGAGGAGCTCTTTAGCAGTGTGCAGTCTGTCATGCAGGCAGTGATGAAGAACGGTAAAGGTAATGTATTTTTATGTACCGTTGCCTTATTACGGCACAAATCAGACTTTAGATTCATATCTAATGTCTGATGACAAACTCAAACTGGGCCAACAGGGTGTTTCACTTTCTTTCGCTTCATATTTGTTTTGACCAATCATGTTGCTGGAGGCAGATTAATTGGTCAACACAAACTCGGCCAGCAGTAATAAACTGTAAAAAAGTGTCTGTAAAGATTTCAAATCAACAGCGTGTAGACTGGCCACTGGTAACCAACGGTAACCATTCTCATATCTTCTATACTTCATTCCTCTTGGCACTCCTTCTGTTGTTGATCTAGTGTTGGACAGGGGTGGAGCTCCAGGGTCCTCTCCCCCAGCAACGGCCCCACATCAGGACCCCGCACTGCACCGCTCAGGGTCCACCTCCAGTCTCAAATCTAAGTCCAGCGCACAGTCTCCCAGAGGTGGGACAACCACTGGACTACGTGTTCACTGGCATTCCATGTTTCACATATTTCATTGTGTTAATAACTCAAAGGTCACGTGACACATGTGGATGTGGTTATTAAGCCTAACCCAACCCCAGCCCCAACCCTTTATGACATTATACAAAATATTTGTAATGATTAATTATTTAAATTATTATGATAATTAATATTATAATGAATAATTATTATTTAATTACCGTTCAGTTCGTTCAGTACATTGTTTCTTCAGTACGTTCATAACATGATTCAGTACGTGAACTGAAAGAACATCTTTTCAGGAAGTGATTCAGTTCAGTTCGTTCCCCCAAAAGATGTTTGTTTTGAACAAATGGTTCACGTACTACACATCACTACTCCGTAGGTCATACTAATGTGTTAAACGCTGCGGATTTGATCAATAAAGAAAATATTTTATGTGTTTCTAACAACGTATTTTAGTAAGACATGGTAATAGAGTATTAAGGCCTACACGTCTTAATAGTCGGGGTTCCTTTTAAATTAATTTAGAAAGGAATTTATTTCACATTGTGACTGAACCTTTGTTTTTCTTCTGGCCGACCGACAGGCAGAACAGCTTCCTTAATCTTCCACCCCGACAGAGAGCCCGGCAGCCCGACACCCCGGGGTTCCCCTCGTCCGGGCTCGTCCCACTGGGTCTACGTAGAGGATGCCCTGCCGCCGGTAGGGCCGCTGTTACGTCTCACTGTCTGGTGGTTATTATGCCCGAGATCAAATGCCAAATGTAGACAACAAGAGGATATCATATATACATATAACAATGCATATCAGAGATGCATTGTTATTTCAAGCCAGGTCTCACTTTAATGGAAGATGCACTAGTGGAACGTTAGGAGTTAACGAAGACATTTTATCCTCCCTCATAGCCACTAAATCAACAACTGCCTTACAAATAACAGCTGTGTTAATAACAGTGTGAGTGCATCCAAATTCTCGCCATCTTCTTATCTAATTTCTCCCACTTCATCCTCCCCCCTGTCTCCTCTCTGTCTCTCTCTCCTTCCCCCAGGAGATCGCAGGGTCCCTGCTCCCCTACTGGGAGACCGTGTGTGAGTCCTACGTGAGCAACATCAAAGCTGTGATGCGGAACCTGCGCACCGAACGAAACGTCATCATCCGCCACCTGTTCAATATCAGGTGCTTGTGTGGATGTGGAACCTTTTGATCTCAATAGATCTCCTCTTTAGCCACGTGTATATTCCTACACGCTTATGTGTAGGATTTTCAGGTGTCTGAAACGGACATGAGCAATGAGGCCAATGGGTATTGAATGACTGAAAGGCGTTGAATCAGAATCAGAGTATGATTTTCTCTATATATTCTCCCCACTGGTTTTGGTCTTGGGTCTGTAGAGAGGAGTACAAGCACTACCTGGGTCGGCCAGAGCTGAAGCAGGAGTTTGTGAGCCAGTGGCAGCAGGACTTCAACAGCAGCATCCCTGAAGACATGAGAGCCGACACAGACACCAAGGCAGAGCTGCACCAGAGACTGGATGTAAGTAGCTACAATAGAACACAGTCCAGTAGAGGACGTAAGCACTCGGCAGGGACCTCACGATACGATACTACAATGATTACAACGGCCGCTACGATATGTATTGCGATTCTGTACAAATACATTTTTAAAGATTTTATCTTTTGTGTGGTTTAACGTATGGGTTTAATGTTGGGGTTCGGGTTGAGTGTCCGCCATTGTTTTTTATATGGAAGTGGCTGAACAGAACAGAGAATAGTTGATGTGAATCAACTACAGGCAAATACACCCTGTATTTGCGCCCTCAGAGCGCCCTCTGTAGGATGTGTTTCCACTAAGATGACATTGACGTTTCTGTCTTACATTTTTTAGTCAACCTGATGATACAAGTATTGTGGATACAAAGAATCCCGATAATCACATGAATCGATGTTTTTCCCCTCACATGAATCGATGTTTTTCCCCACCCCTATAACTGCATGTAGGACCTGCGAGAACGCCTGTGGGACATTAGTGACAAGCGTAGAGAAGAGGACGCCCAGGAGAAGAGCAGTCTGATGGAGAACGGCTGGCTGGAGGTCCATACGGCTGTCCTCATGAATCACTTCACTACACTCATGCAGGTCTCTCTTAACGCCATATTATATCATCTAACATTATCAGAGTCAAAGGGATTCTTTTATTATTATAAAATGCACAGCATATCACAGGCTCATTCTGGACATTAAAATGTTACAAGGTTGTGTATATGTAGTATATATATATATACTGTATATACTAGGGGTTGCATGTACATATATTCATACATATATTATATATTGTTATATATTAGCTTTACCATGCTGCCTTTGAATACTTTTTTATACTTGAATACTTTATTGATGTATTTTCTGTCTTTTAGACTATTGTTTCATTGGTGGTGTTGTCACACAGGTGGAGTTGGACCGCTTCCAGGACACACTGGGCGTCCTGCGGGGCTACTACGTGGGCATGTCCAGACCCGGGCGTCCCGGCCTGCCTACTCACTTCACTTGTCTCCCCCTGGTGGACGTCACAGACTCCCAGGACACGGTCCCCCCGCCAGGAGACAGGCAAGCACCCACGGCCCTGTCTAACCATGGGCACCGTACCCCGCCAAACCCACAAACATAGGAAGTGTACATGGGAAACACATGTACACTGTATATTGTGACGCCATATTCTCTCCATTCAGCGCTGACCAAGCGACCCAGAGAGCCAGTGGAACAGAGGATGAGAGAGTGGAGCAGAGGAAAACACATGTGTAAGGAAGCACCGTCACATAATACCAGCTTCATCAGTTAGTGCAGTCTTTCTGTCTCTTACTGATCCCAGACCCTCTTGTCTCTGCCAGTATTCCCCTCCTGGACAGAAGTTATCTTGCTACAGAGCCCGGTGTTGGTGGGGACCTTCACCAGGGGGAGCCAGACAAGGTGACACCATCTTACTTAGGGGGTGTAGTGGCTCACAGGATGAATGAACTGTGACACTCTCAGAAACATGCTGTGGTGTAGTTACAGGTACTAAAGCACCTCTCCCCCTCTCTCTCTCTCCTCTAGACATCACATGAAAAACATATCTCTGACGTCTATCAAGCGGCACTCAATGCCATCAAAACCTTGGTAATGTGTGTGTGTGTGTGTGTGTAATTACACAATGTATGCAGGACGTATAACTGCTTGTGTACAGACCTGAGTGTGAGCTTGTTTGGGGCAAGTGGTTGCCGTTTCTGTTTCTGTTTCCACATCAGTGTGTGTTATATACCAGGGTGAGCAGGCATCTGTGGAGGTTCAGCAGAGAAAGGCGGAGGTGGGCGAGGAGGGCCAGCGGCAGGAGGAGGAGAGGAACAAGTCTTCCCGGGCCTCCGCCAGAGGCACAGCGAGGGATAAGGTCAAGAAGACATCAGCCAAGAAGAAAGGCAAGTCGTCCTCCGGAGAGAGAGAGGGGACTGTCTCTCTCTCTCTCTCTTTCTCTTCATTGTGGGATAACCTGAACCTCA
>OMKN01017851.1:0-10483 GCA_900302345.1 Melanonus zugmayeri
CGCGGTTGCGATTGTTGAGGGGGGGGGGTGCAAGCGCGCATTACTACTCTCGCTGTTGCGATTGTTGACGGGGGAGCGCACATTACTCCGCTATACGCTGCATAGATTTTCTTGTGCGCTGACAATGTGCGCGAGCCATATGCCGTCACCAGAAGAGCCATATATGGCTCGCGAGCCATAGGTTGCCGACCCCTGCTCCAGAGGATGAGGCAGAAGCCTCAAAACAATTAATCTGAATTGGTCACGGCCAGGAGCCCCTCCGTCCCCCCGGGAGCCTCGCTAGGTAGGCACCTCCTGGGCGCGGCAGCCGGTTCATCCAGATAGCAAAGCTTTTTTTTTGTACATATACGTAAATAAATCACACAACAAAAATATAAGAGTGGATGAAATGAAAATGTTAATAATAAAAATAATTTCTAATTATGAGCCAGATTAAAAAGGTATGTTTTCAGTGAGCAAGGAATATAACAACAATTCACATTATGGTCTGTACAGGGATCGAACCCACAACCTTGGCATGTTAGCACCACACTCTGACCAACTGAGCTAAGTGGCCACTTTGCTCACCATCAAGCATATCAGTATCAAACCCAACACCAGGAACGAGTAAAAAGACATAATTGACAATATTTCAGACATGGATTGAAACTAATGTCTAATACTATTTAGGTGCTTACTAACATAAGACCCTAAATTACATAGTTAGAAGGTTTTTGTGGATTTGGGTGTCCAGACACTTTAAAGATGACTTAATTGTTGCACCAAGAATGATTAACATGAACATGACACGAAGCAAGGCTTTTCATGAATTAATCTGTTGAATTAAGGTGCATTCTCATTATCAATTAATTACTTTTTTTGCAAATCTCCTAATTTAAATTACCCTCTGTCAATGTACTATTAAAATGAAGCGGGCACAAGCCCATCACTTTTTGCGTATCATTTGTTGATACACCACTGGCACAGTACATCATCAACATAGAGCAAGTACTAGATAGCCCCAGTGTCAGTGATGCCCAAAGTCTTTGTTCTACAGCTTTTGATGTTCAGTAACAATGAAATGTGGTCTGATGGGTTTTTTTCTGCTGCATATTACTGGGGACCTAGAGAAACATTTGGCATGTGGATTTTTTCAATAATATAGCAGTCTGTGCTGAGAAAATATTGTGGCGGCTTATAAGTAACCTGTTTTGGTTTTTAATTTAGTTGCAGAACTACAAAACCGGCCCCATTGGAGAAAAGATGGGAGCCCATGTATTTTACTACACATAGACTTGGCCTATGTGGAGAAGTCAAGTATGGATGAAAAGATATTGTAAGACATGGCAGACTGAAGTTCTGACGTGCTCCGCTCTGATCCTGGTTAGTACTACTAAGTTGTGCGAGGCAGTTGATGATCATTGTGGGGATTGAATGGATCTGTGTGGGTTAGATTTTAATAAGCATATCATTAAAACACAGTCTTGATGTTAAAGGTTATGTTAAATTGTTGTAGGTTTTGATTTTCTGGCACATCCTGTACCATAAACATTCATATTTTTGCTTTGTATTCTTGTGCGCCTCATTAAGTATTGCACTCCCTAAGGTCCACTAGAGGTAGAACCCAACAAAAGAATATTTACTATAATAGGATCAGTTTAGCCTCATTAATCAGAATTCACTTCAGTATTCATAAATAAACAAATGTGATCACAAATGTTAATAATGATTGTAAATCCTAGTTGCAATTTATTAATTCTATACAATTGACAATCTGATATTTTGTAAGTAGTCTAAGTAAGTTAGCCTGATGTATATTGAGTATGGAGTGGTACCAGCAGTGACTATGAAATTAATGCTTTGGCAGGCGTCATACATGGCACATGCATATGAAGAACTAGAATATCAACTCTTCCAGTTGTTGGGGAACTTAGCTTCCGTTTCAGAGCCTACGATTTTGAACTGGTTGACAGGTTGGTAATCATGCGTCATTCTACCTTCAAGATCTGATAAATGGACCTCAAGTCTCAACCTGGTATCCAATCCCGAGCATGCAGTGAACTCATTGGTGTGTAGAGTTGTGACTGGCTTCCAGGTATGTGAGGATTCATCATCAGCCTGACACAGTGGTGCGGTTGGATGACTCCTCACTAATCACTTCCAGGTTGATGGGGCTGCCTGTTACTGTAAAGTTCTTAATCCATTGCACCTCTGGCTTTTTGCTGTAAAATATAGTTCTTCTTTGCCTTTGATCGTCACTGTGTGTGTCCAGACCCAATGGGTTTAACTTTTGAACTTGATCCCAATACACTGATTAGATATCCAGTACATCTTACAGGAAACCATTATTCTGCATAACCACAATCGGGTCATATTCCGAATAAGGTTTACATGTGTTCGCAATCTGTTTTTGCATGGCCAATTTGTATTTAGGCCATGCAAAGTAGTGGCATATTTTTGGCATCATGACAAATGTCCTCCTCATCGCTCCTCCTCATCGCTCCAGAAGTGTGTTTGCCAGGTGATCTGTGAATGAGTGAGCAGGGGCCGGTTGCACCAGCTATGTGTAAGTTCAAACGTCTACTTGCTGTGCACTGACTTAATGTTTACTCAGTCAGTGCACACTGCGCAGATCCCAGCAGCGGCAGCCTGTTTCTACACAGGATTTGTGCCAGTTTCACTTTTTAACTTACAACACAAAGCTGTTCTAAAGTACAGAGTACAACAAAACATAGTCAATTCTGACTGTGCCATGCAATGTCCTTCTCTCTGGTCTTTTCAAGCAAGGTGACTTCCACGTTTACATCGTTTGTTGTTGATTGGTTACAACTTGGTTGTCACCAAGTTGAAGTGACAACAAACTGCTTACTTGTGTATTGGTGGTGCAACTGAATATATTAAACTGCTAGTTCGAAACAAACTAGTTGTTGGTAAGGACTGCACACAGACGGGGTGTTTTCATATTAGGTATGATTGCTTTGTATTGTGCCCAAGTATGATTGCCCTTAGGGGAAAAATCCTCCCTCTCTCCCGTCAGTGAGAAAGCAGCAACTAGTCTACGTGTATGTTTATAATGAAGCTGAGCTGTACGCTAGCCAAGTGAGCTTACTTTCTCTACTCTATTGGTATAAAACGTCTTTGTAACTACAAATATAATGCACACTACAAAACGAATGTACATAATGTACAGAACCATGTAAAAAGGTGCCCACCCATTGAAAATGAATGCTCCTCTGCTGAGCTCTTTCTGACGCCGGCTCTGCTAATCAAACAAACTGGACTTTGGGGTCAAGTCTACTCGGATCCGGGCCCAAATGTTAAAACGCCCTTAGTAACAGACGTACACGTATGTGGTGCAACTCAATCCAGGTCAAATGTGTGGGATGCAAAGGTCTCACCCTTTTTGTGTATACGCAAAATGAATACACAAGCTGTTTTACATGCCACAGTCTGTTAGACTTACTTATCTATGTATTTTTAGAATACTCTTTCTCATCTTTATTGGATATACTGAATAAGTAGAAAACTAAAAATAGTAGAATAACTAGAATAATAGAAGAATAATTAGCACTAATGCCTTTCTTGATGTCTGCCAACATGGTACCTATTACTACAGAAACCAACTATTACTTGTTGCTTAAATCGTGAAAATAAATATTTATATGTATTAGAAAAGCTGTAAAAACCACATCCTACCAAGAATGGAAGTTCTCAGGTGGTACTTTTAAGCATGGAAACAGGATGGAACTCCTGAACTCCACAGACACAATATTTAGGTTACGTTCTCACAGACGTAATATTTAGGTCTCAGTCCATGGCGTTTATGTGCCCTCACGGGGCCCCTTTCCCATCACGCCTCGCAAGGTCGGCCCCAAACTAATGTCAGACAAGCACGGAAGCCATGTTTTGACTAGACAGGGCAGCAAATGCGGATTCCTCACCGCCCACCCCCCTCCAAACCTTCCTTCCCATTTTCCTCTGGTTTCGGAACCGGCCTGGCTTCCTTCAGGGTTGCTTGACATCTGTATGTGAAGGAAGAAAAGCAGGAGGCGTGAAATGGGGGGATGGGGGCAGTCTTAGCCTGCCAGTTAGATTTTGGGCCGAGGTCAATGATCCTTCCCCAACTGTCTGTCACATTCCTGCCACTTCTAGCCTCAACTGTCTGTTTGACCGTCCACATCTGCTCGTACAGGTGCCTCACTGATGTCTTTGCTCTCACATTCTTTTTCTGAGATATAAAGCCGTTCTCACACATGAACTCCGGACAATGTCCAGAGAATCAGGTCCGGACATTGTCCGGAGTTGCCCTTTCACACATGTAGCACACAACAGGAGATGGTCCGTGTCAGACACGTTCTGGTGTGTGAAAGGGGCTGGTGGTTTGGTTTAGGCCAGGGTGGAGCGTGCAGGAGGCAGGACAGCTGAGTCTCTCACCGCCCCTTGAGCTCGCCTGGCGATTTCGGCGTCAGCTTTACCGACAGAAGTTCTCGATCTCGCCATCGTTCCAGTTAGCAGACATTTTCGTTGGCGTCTTTGTGTAAATGACCCTTCTTCTTCACCCTCGGATATTTGTATTCTTCTGTTTTGTGCTGGTCGCGTGATAGAAACCTCATCAATGCTCACTGTGAATTCTCTGGAGAATTACCTGCTCTGTTCACACAGGGGCTCAATCGGACATTACCCGGACTTTGTACTAGGGAGCTGGCACGGAAAAATCTGTTTAATGTCCGGTGCGACTGATTTGGACATTTGCGTTCACACATACAGCTCCTCCGGGTAATGTGATAATTTCAGGGTTGCAGTGCATGTGTGAAAGGGGCTTAAGGCACCTGCCAGTACCAATGGGCTCCTTTGTTATTTATTTAATGTATTGTTATTTTGCCTTTGTTTTACCAGGTTAGCCCATTGAGCTCCTTGTTTCAAGAGAGGCCTCGCCAAGAAGGCAGCAGTACATGAAGTTATAACATAGATAAAACACAACATAAAGAACTCCTATCAAGACTATGTATTGAATGACATGGAATTTAGAGGGAAATTAAGGAGTTGTAGTCACTTTTATTATCATCATTATCATTTTTGACCAGACTGAAAGATTAATGTTTTTTTAATGTTCATATGATGCAGTGCGCAGAGGTGTCCCACATGAACAAAAGACACAACCCTCTCCTTCTCACCCGCCATGACCTTTACACACACAGACACTACTGCCTCAGCCACCTTCTTCAGGTTCGCTGACCCGAAGCATGCCGGGCGAACCCCCAGGCTGTCAGACAGCTGCAGGACAGCTTGTGAACAGGAAGTCCACTCAGCCGCTCAGGACCACCGGGGTCACGCTCAGGCCATCGCCGAGGCAGTGTGAGAACGTCTGGTTTGGTGTTTTTGTGAGACAGGAGTAGGAGGAGGGAAGGAATGAAGATACCGGAAGCCAACATGGCACGGCGAGCTGAGGAGTTTTTCTTGTGGGTCGGAATTTACATCCAAGTCAGGAACACATGGTTTTTGTTTGTTGATGTTTTGTTTGGCTTTGGTTGAGGCCTTTTTCTAAGAAATGGTGGAGCCCATTTCCTACTTATTGTGGAATTGGTGAACAAATTAGCCATGCAGTGGAGTTGCGCCATCAGAGGCTGAACACCTTGGTGTGAACAACATCATATACCACCACTTGTTACTGCAGTGTCTTAAGCGTCAGTCAAGAAAGACTGATTAATATCAGAGAGCTCCAACGAGCTCTCTCTGATTCTCTCTTGTTATGTTCCTCCTGCTCCATTTCTCATTCTTTGTCTTGTTCCTGTCGTGGTAGTTCCTCCCTGTCATCTCTCCCCCTCTCGTTGTGATTCTGTTTCTTGCACTCCACCGGAAGACTGTCACCATTGACTTTATTGATTTGTGGGGATGTGGAGCCAAAGTGGATTCCCTGTGTGCTGAGAATCGTGCTTTTCCTGTGGTTAATGTATTTTGGGACAGGGGAGTGGCTAGACATGCAATGTTGTTGACGCAGTTTGAGCTAGCTCGGCAAAAAAACTATTTTAAACACTTTTTGTTCTCACTTTCTGATCATTTTTTTTAACATTATGGCTCCTAAATCTATTATGAAGAAGACTGAGCATGCTGAACCAAAAAATACGCCAGCAGACGTATGTCTAAACGAAGGTTTGTTGCTCTAGCTAAAACCCACATGGTAAACCCTGCAGTTGAAAAGTGTTCTACGTTGTTGGAGATGCCAAAAGAACCCTTGCAATCAGATCTCCTTTACGCAATCACAAATGTGAATGAAAAACCTAGATGACAATCTATCAACTAAAATACAATGGCTCCAGTCAGATGTCACGGAGACCAGAGAACGTCTCCACACACCTGGCAGTAGGATTGACAATTTGGAATGACTGCAACTCCCTTAAAGGAATAATACAGGCTAAACCAGGGGTAGGCAACCTTTTTGATATGAAGCGCCATTTTTACATTTTCTTGTTAATCAGTGTGCCAACAACAATATTAACATTAATTATGACTCCACATCAAAATGTCACTATCCAACAGATCTGCAATTTTATTCCATCCGTCTCGGTGTGATCGGCCCTTTAGACTTGTGTAGAATCGATTTTATTTTGGAAAAAGTAAATAAATCTTCCACCGGAAGATTTATTGTTATTGTCGCCATGCCTACAGCGTGGGAATTCGACGCATGCGGATGAGAGGGAACTTAAAAAAAAAACCACTCTTGCGCACTTATTGCTCGCGTGCCATTGGTTAAGCTGCCGCGTGCCTTAGGTTGCTGACCCCTGGGCTAAACACTTGACATTGTTATAAAATGTCTAACATCGATTTACTATTCATTATATCGTTTATTTTTCTGATGTGTAATATTATACTTTATCGTTATTTGCAATTTGTCACTGACTGTCGTGTCATGTGTCATTTTCCAGAATGACTTTCCGTACCCCCTCTCAACATCAGGAGGCAACATTCTGTAAATTGTACATTTATTAATTGAATAAATGTATTATAACGATATGCATAACAGGCTTTATTATTAATTGTGAAAGCTAGCTAGACATTTGACAGTATGCTATGATACAATATGGCACACGGGCGATCACATTTTGACCGTCCCTTCATGATGACAGCCACAGGATTAGAGAGCTGTGACTTGGCTGGGAGAGCTAGCCTGGCAACGCTAACGTTAGTTGTGGCTGAGCTCGCTGCGGCTAACTTTAGCTTAGCCAGTGGTGCATTCTAGAACACTCAATGGCAGTTTTTTGAT
The DNA here is from genome assembly GCA_900302345.1 of Melanonus zugmayeri. Taxonomy (NCBI): domain Eukaryota; kingdom Metazoa; phylum Chordata; class Actinopteri; order Gadiformes; family Melanonidae; genus Melanonus; species Melanonus zugmayeri. Next base: position 7,241 of record OMKN01017851.1, read on the forward strand.
GCTGGATTTCGATCATGTATCCCTCACTTTTGGGGAAAAACTCCCAACTCCCCAAGTCCCAAACCGAAAAAAATAAACCTTTCACAGAGTTGTAGCCAAGACTTTAGTGAACATTTCGGTATCGCTGAGGCTAGCAAGTTTATGCTCAAAGAAAAAAAGGGATATCCAATAAATCGCTGCCCGACTGGTCCGGGACTGCATGTCGAACCCTAGATGCATCGGCCGTTGTTGAATAATTATAAAAAATGTTAATTATATTATGCTATGTGTTTACTGATTTAAATCCACACACATATCTACCTTCTTAATAATACACATAATACACAGGGGAGGAAAACTAATATAGAAGGAATACGTAATAATGACTCACACATACGGGTTACATTATAATCACGTCACGTCCGGTGACCACACATAGAATTCTGGGTAATGCAGTTCTTAACGGGGGACACCTGAAGACACTGTGGTATGAGTGTCCCTCTACCACACAGCAGCCTATCAGAGGTTTAAAGCATTTTGACCTAAAATCAAGCGTTACAAAAGAGTGTTCGCTTAAAGATCCAAGGTAATGAAAAATGTGTTTTTAACCATTTTAGGTCACTTCCCTGGTCATATTGGGCACTATCTAACAACATATGCCAAAAAAACTACAGAAATCCCATGTCCTCGTGTTCTTGTATTTTCTTCTAGTAAAACAAAATATGACGTATGCCTACTGTGCACAGTAGCTTTTTGTGCTGATGCGCTAAGGTCCTGACCATTTCAACCAATCAGCGCGTACAGACACAGGTAGTAGGCGGGTAGCGAAAAAGATATTCATTAGCCCGCTAGCTATCATATCAGCAGTTTTGCTATGACACGCCCATTTTTCAACGATCAAATCAAATTCCTCCCACTCCCATGTCAAATATCGCGAGGCCATCGGCTCTTCCGAGATCTGTCCTGTTTCAACCGGAAGTACGTCACACTAAGGCAGATCTATGCTCTAGAAGTGCCGCTTCTGCTCGACTTTAATAACGCGACACTGGCCGACCTGGTGGGGAGGCTGACCAAGTCCTCTAGAGATGCACAGCCGGTGTGCAGCCTCACCCAGCCCTAGAGTCTAATCAGCCTGACTCAGGCCTGGTGAGGCTGCTTAAACCAGCCATCAACCACACACCACACTCCTCTCTCTTGTTTATTGGAAGTCCACAAATAAAGGGGTTTCACCTCCCTATCCATTAGAGGTCGGAGGAAAACGCTGACAGCAGCTCTTCTGCATTTCAGCTCTGTCATCATTAAACAGACAGCGTGACTCATGATTTGTCTCAGCTGAGTAGCGTGAAGACACTTTGGCTGTGTCTCAATTGCGAGGAGGCTTCCTATAATCTTGATACCTATTTAGGAAGCTTCCTTGTTGGTACCTACTTTGTGAAAGTGCTTCACAAAGTGAGACAACCAGGTAGCATCACATGACTAAGAAAAAAAGTCTCATTGGGCGTGCATCTATTTACTATGGGAAGTGACGTCAAAGTCACTATGCTAGCTATTTGCTTTTTTTTTCTTCTTCTTGAAAATGATTGAATAAGTGAAAGAAACATGACAGCAGTCAAATAAACATGATGTTGACAAATTCATGTAATTATGCCTTATATGTTTATTTAAGCAGACAACTTACATTGCTCCTTGTGCTGCACGGCCTTATGGGATATTCTACACCGACCGAGGAACAATCCGATGCTTCCTTGAAATGTTGCCAAATCTAGAGGACGTTTCCTATGTTTTCTGCTGAATTGGGACATATTACCTATAATTACCTATAAAACTCTTTGAGTTGACCGCATGATTGGTGGTTGTATGGATTGTTTGTCTGAGATGTGATCCATGGGGTTTGACTCGTATCTGGTCGCAGTGATTGAGTCATTCTTTATAGCTACACTATGTCCGTGTGCAGTGCATTTATTTGATAATTTGTACTTTCTGGTACATAAGAATAATCATTTTAAATAATTGTCCATTTTCGTTGTTATTCATTGTATCTAATGGACACATCTCGGCTTTTGCTTTATACATGTCTGTTTAATATTTAATAAAATAACTTTAAATGTTGAACATTTGCCGTGCTCTTGTGTGTTGCGTCATTCGGATTGAAGTGAAATGAGCCAATGACGTCTGCCCCTGTCATTGCACACCCCCGCACCACTGCGCGAGCTTGACGTGCGGTGATTAACGTGGGTCAAAACATCCATAAAACGACTCTTTTAGGTGAACTATGGGAGCCGACTCACCTATTTGAAGAGCCGAAAGAGACGTATTGTTTTTCTATACATTATAAGTCCACATTAACAACTGTTATTAGAAATGACTAACAATCAGCATGACTGACATAGGCCATGTTTTCATTACTGTAGCCTCATGTCCAGCCATGACGTATCATTTCATCCAACAAAATGAAATACCACCCAGCATATCGTAGAATGAAGAGACAACTATTATATAATTCATCATCACATTAAATGGGTGGCGTAAAACAACCAATATTAGGAAAACATGAATAAACAAAGAGCCATTTGGGAGCCGAAAGCGCCGGCTCGTATGGGTGAGCTGAGCCAAATTGTCACGCCCACCAGATCGGCCCCGCCTTCGTATTAGTCGGCAGCCAATCTCTCTTCCCCTCCGGTTTATTTCCTGATTGCTTCATTCAATACACCTGCTCAGTTTACACACCTGTGATTCATCTCCTCATTATCAATGCTGTATTTAAACCCCGGCTTTCCACACAATCATCACCAGATCATTGTATCTTCCTACGCCAGTTTTGTTCTCGGTTCCTTACCCGTCTACCTGCCTTCCTGTTGCTGAACCCGCCTGCCTGACTACCTACCTGCCTGCTTGCCTGTCTCCTTGCCTACCTGTCTGCCTGTCCGATTACCCAGCCTGCCCGTTGCCAAACCCACCTGCCTGACTACCCCCCTGCTTGCCTGTCTCCTTGCCTACCTGCCTGCCTGCCTGTCTGACTACCCTGCCCATCGCTGAACCTCCGCCTGTCTGACTACCCTGCCCGTCGCCTGTTGGACTACTCTGGCTGTTGCTGATATCCCCGCTTGTCTGTTTACCCTGCTATTCAGTCATTATTACCCCCTACCCTGTGTCTCTGTGTCTTGTGCTTGGGTTCACTCGCTTCCAGCTGTAACACAAATGATGAAAATGAAATCTGACTCACTGAAAAGAGCTGGAATGCCCATCACTACTTAACTTCACAAG
>OMKN01017877.1:6992-38456 GCA_900302345.1 Melanonus zugmayeri
TTCATCAATAGTAATTCCTAATAGAGATTTCATTCATAGTGAGAACCTGATATTTTATATTTGGCAAATTATTTTGCCAATATTGACATTTCCCATTTTCCCATTGACAACACCATTGGGCTTGATTGTTCTCCAATATTGATTGAGGTTTTCAATTAATATTGAAAATTGTTGCTTACCCAAGGCTGTGAATGTGAAAGCTGCATAGTGATTATTTTCCTTTGTCTCTCTGAAATTCTTCACACCACAAAAGCAAACTTGAATTAGTATTAGTATGATATTAGTATTGCTAAAATAACTAGAAAATGAAGAGAAAAATATAGCGCAAATGTGTCTCTACACGTCTGCCATAGATGCCATAATCACTAAACAACATGCATACAAGAAACAAGCCGTTGAATACATGACATGCTTTGGAAGGGAAGAAGAAAAAAAGAAAAAAAAAGAAAAGAAATTGAGCAGCCCTTGAGAATGTTAACTGACACAAGCATGACTGGTACACATGCTTTTGCTCCTCCTGCCTATATGCCACTGGTTTCTCATCTGCTGTTTACCTAGTTCAAACACCCAGGAAATGGTTTCCAATTTAAATCCCATTAGAACTTAGATAAACCACATCAGGGTAATGCTGTGTGGTCTATTTTTTATACTGGAGCTAGTTGCCTTTTTCCGTTTTCGTAGTGATTTAAATATGACATTTTGTTTTTGTTTTTAGTCACTAGATGTAGATATACCAGGTATATCTGTGGGTAAAAAAATGGATGGATGGATAGATGGAGGGGTGGATGGATAGAGGGATGGATGGATAGGTGGGTGGATTGGATTGTGGCCCTGTATTAATTGTATGGTCCCTTCATTTTAAGGACTAGTAGTAGTAGTAGTAGTCTGGAAAAGACACTTATGGCAAATACTGTGTATGACAAATACTAGTAACTTTCTCATACGTGTGCCCTCTCACTTTAAGTGTTCAACCTTTATCCTTGATTAAAAAAAGTGCACAGTCTGCAAGTTTCCACACATTGATATTTAGTGAATTATACGCTACATGCGGGCATATCTACTTTTTGCAGGCATGACCTTTGTCTGCCATAAAAATAATGATGCTAATATTTTCTTATGGTCTCATTACAACATAACATGCGGCATTGCTCAGCAGTGCCTCAAGAGCACAGCTTTTCTACTCTCAGGATTAATTCAATGTTGTTTTCATCATGCGTTGTTGCATTGAGGACAGTGGTATGGAAACAAATGTTCTTTAAACCCAAAGTATAGTAAAGTATATGGGTTTAAAGTATATAGTATATATTGTAATGTAGTGTATATTCTGCGTTTTTGTGTTTCTGCTGCTCACAGGACAGCAAATATATTGTTTAGCTTTGGTACTGAAGAAACCTTTTACATATAATTGTCCATATAACTGTGTTAATATAATAAGCCAGATTGCTCAATTAAAAGACTGCTGCCAAGTGACAATCTGCCATGGAGAGACCTGAAGTTATAATTCTGTATGAGAATGAGAAAAAGAGGGCGAGTAGTCTACTATTTAGCCAGCACCCAGGGAACTCCCAGCATAGATGTCATTTCATGTCCAGAAACACAGAATTGAAACGATTCACTGTTGGTGTCACAGAGCCACCTTTTTGCTTTTGTACAATCTAACCTTAACCCGTAGTCCGCCATTTCTAAAACAGCTTTTCAAGCGTCCCATGATGCAGAGGATTACACATAATCTGCCTCAGTTCTGTTCATATGCGACGGTATGCTTTGACAATATGTGATTTGTTTCATGCTTTAAGACAATAGTGGAAGTCTATGGCACCAAACATGAACATGTTTCTGACGTTCACTACACAGACTCGTACAGTCATACTATTAAATCTACAGTAAATTGGTTAGGTTTCGTGTATTTCCTAGTTGTATAGATGTTCAGGTCAGTGCTAATGATGAGCAGCCAGCCAGTGAGTGACTGTTGTGTGAGTGTGGCGTTGCCAAAGTGCTGTTACCAAAGCACTGTAACTGTCCAGTCACTCTACCGGTGACATCATCAACACAGAGCTGTAAGAGAGCTGTGTAAATGGCTGTGTAGGCCTGGGGATATTTGCAATAGCTCTCTCTCACTTACCTCCTGACAAGAGAATGAGATAATTAAGTTGACCCCCAGGATATGATGCGCACATTTTTTCTTGTGCCTCGCTGAACAACCCACTGCATTTCTCTGCTAGTCGCTTCTGGCACTAGCAGAACTAGTCAGCGCACTATCAACACTGTTTGGGACTGGGAAATCTTAAGAGGGATACAAGAGCAGGCCAGGGAATGAGACGAGGAGATACTCAATAATTCACGCATTATTAATAAGAAAAAGCTACATTATAAATACTCCAAAAGCACTTTTTTGAGAGTGGCATGGGGCACATTAATATCAGAGCACAGACCTGTGTCAACGTCAAGCCTTGAGGAGACCAGGATTAGAACTGTGGTCCGTCCTACATTACACGACATGGGTAATCCTAAATGAAAAACAAACCCATCTCGTCATCTTTTATCATCTAATGCATTTTGATTGAAAGGCTGCAAATTAATGAACTGCAGATTGCTAATTAGCATAATTGCTTACTGTGGTTACTGGATTGAATGGAAATACAGTTTTAGGAAATTCATCACCTATTGACTCTTGCTGAAATAATTGTAACCAACTGATTAACTTTCGTTAGTTGTTTGTTTGTTGTTTGTCTTTGTGCTCTGTGCTTGGTACAATTTTGTACTGTGCAACTTGAAGCAGAATGTTACATCATTTTGAATCATTTTTGCTTCATTCATTCACTCATTCTGTTGTAGTGTTCTGTAGCTTTGGAGTCTCTGGGGATCCAGAATGGCTGCATGTCATAAGGGAACACTTTAGGAACACTTCCTATGGTGTATTGCTTGGTTTTACAGTTGTCTATAGGAATAAGCATCCATTCTTTCAGCCATGTAAGGACACCAAAATGCATTGTAGAGTATTGAACAAGTGTTGCGTAACAGTTCTCAGTTCTTGTCAACCACAAATGAATGGAAATAAACAGGAGGTTATGAAGCTTGAGAATGTGGGATGGAGTATTCGAGTATATGAATGGAACTGAGATCTGGCCTATTTAAGATGCCATTTTTCCCATGTGGTTGGCAGATTTACAACAAGCCATTAATGTAAATAAATGACCACGCCCCATGCTGTGAACTTTAGAATGATTTGCGTTGAGTGAACCCGTTTTGTGACTTGCGTGTACAACTCAATGCTGGCTGTCATCACTGGTTGCCTGACCTTTTTCTGTGATAAACATTGTACAAAGTTACTATGCCCTTTACTTTTATTTTATTAAGCACTCTAGCTTTGGTTATTGTACATTTATTTTGTGGTACTCTAGTGAACCATTGCAGTGTAGCATATTCATTTTTAAAATGTTTTTATTTTGTATTAATTTTGTTAAATAATTTCTATTTTTATGTTTTTATTTATTTAATTTAATTATTAGTTTTAATAATTTCTTGCTTTCTTTATGTATCCATTTCTTTCTTTCTTTGTTATTTCACATGATCACCTGCATCTAGTGGCAGGGCTCGGTTCTGAGATGGCCCATGAGTAAGTCCGGTAGCGTGTATATGTTGATAGCAGAGTGTTGGGTTTCATTGCCATGGTAAGGTTAGACCATGGCTGTGTTTGACTCAGGAAAAGGCTTGTTTTCTTGACTTCCCATGACCTCCTCCATTTTTTCTTCTCTTTTCCACTTGAAGAATGCTAGAGTGTGAGTAACTCAATGCCACTTTAACACCTCACTGAAAACATTAGCCCATGGACGCCAAATGTCTGAATGATATCATTGTCTCTGCTGTTGAAAAACCCTCCGTTGCTCGCTGTGCATCTTCTGCATAAGAAAAAGTAAATGCGTATACATGTGTGGAATAAACAAAACATACATGTTGGAAGACAATGGGAAAAAATTAAACGAATAGGAAGAAGAAAAATATAGACAAATTGAAAGGAATTCACCATAACGTAATTACTATTCTGATTCTAAATATTACTTCATTTTAACATTACTCACTAAAAGAATAATTTACTTTCCCTGCTCATTTGTACTCGTTAATAATAATACTTCTTGGCTCAAGGCTTCTTAAGAACATAAACTCAGACAGAATGTGTTCTGTCATAATAATAAGGGGCCAAGACTGCAATATTTATATTGCTGGTTTAATAATGGTTAAAGCAGAACTGCCAATTTCAGATACAACCAAGAATCTGGACAAGTTGCTGCTCTTTTTGACTCACTTGAGAAATGAAAAGACAATTTGGCAGCTGTCAAGTTATGGTTTAATACCATGGGCAAAATAAAATGGCTGATGGCTATCTGTGAAATTGCAAGTCACATGTCAAACATTTCCAACCAAGATTCAAAGAATTATCTGCCATTGTGTATCTTCTAGTTGTAGTCACTTCTATTTTCAATTTTGGAATTAAAAATAGCTTTAAGTTTGACAGAAGCACTATAACGTGTGACAAGTGAAGGACACTGGGATTAATTTGATTGCTATGACTCTATGGTTTTGTCCTGCTCCATCCATCCTTTTTTCACCACTTACCATCTGTATGAATGCATTGGCACCACATTCCATGTGGGCAGCATTCCTGGAATCCCAAATTACCTCAATTGCGTTGACTTGTGAAAATTCTCAGCCATGGAACTTGCTTTGCCCATTGACAGAAGCTACTACTGTGCCCTACCCCCCACTGTTGCACAAGGGTTTGAGTATCAGATATACAGGACTTCTTAAGGTCTACATTTCTTTGCTTTATCCGAAAATTCAGTATATAACAAATATATATTCTGAGTCTGTAGGTACAGACAGATTTAATGATTTAATGTGCGTAAAAAAAATGTAGGCTTACTAAAGCTCAGATCAGCCGCATGGTTCCACATATCCAGAACAGTTGTTTAGGTGATTTTGGACGCAGCTCCGTTTTTTTTGTGGAGGAACCATTGGCTCGCTCGGCTTATGGCTGGGACGGGAGTGTACTTTAAAAAGGACCTTTATGAGCTTCGTTGCAAACCTCTGGGGCTTTAGGGGTTTGTACGTGTGCAGTTCACAGCTTTCAGATTTTCCAGCGAAGAGTAAGAAATACTCTCAGTGCAGCAGAGGCGTGATCCAAGCCAATGCAAATTGAGATAACAAGGATTTACTTCCTTAGCTTGATGCTATTAAACCACAGAGCAGTGAATCTCTTTAGGTTGCTGCAAGATTATGGGTTTGCTGCAAGATTATGGGTTTTCAAATGATCGATGCAAAATATTGCTTTCCACATGGCTCCAGAAGGAGATGTTAAGAAAATGAACTGAAAACAGCTTGACATTTGTTCTAAAGGACCCCTATTTTACCACCAGGTGTGAGTGTGATAAGCTATTACAAGCCCTTTCAAAATTGTCACGTGACTACCCTCTAGTGACATCACAAGTGGGAGTGTCCACCCAGATGTATGATGGATAGATTAGCCTACCTGTTGGTACAGTCATCATACATTTGGGTGGATACTCTCACTTGTGATGTCACTAGACAGTAGTCACATGACAATTTTGAAATGGCTTGTAATGGCTAATCACACTCATACCTGGTGGTAAAATAGGGGCCCTTTAAGCACCATGCAGACTATACGAAGCACACAAGGAAACTCCCTTTCCAGAAGAACATTTGAAGCCTAGTTGTATTCTCAGACTTTGGACAAAACTTTAATTCAAACCTTGTTTGTGATATTTTTAGATGAACAGTTTAGTTTTACTATATTCCACTTTGTTTATAATAATGCAACAGTCAGAGGCATAGGATGAAAGCATGAGTTTAGTTTTTCCTGCAGGGAGGTGGGGAGTTACGGATTAATACCACACTGGAAAAATACAAAAATAGACCCAGTAACTCATTATAACAAGATCTGTTCTTTTTTCTCATTATGTTGAGATATTTCTCTCGTTATAATGACATCTTTCCAGCCAATCACAACAAACATCTAGCCTACAGTGCACATGGCGAAACCTATTTTATACAGTCTATGGCCGAAACACGTTTTTTTGGGAAGTGGACTCACCACTTACAGCACTTTCTCTCACATAGCACCCCTTTCCGCTGTTTGTTGCGAGGTTCACACACACAGACGCTGTGTGTATGCTGACAGCAGAGTGAAGAGACACCCTAAATCATCATTTTATACAATACGCCACCTGGTGCAGTCACTTATTGGAACGTTTACTGCAAACCTATACAGTATATGCTGCAAACAAGCATATGGCACTAGAACAAGTCCTTCCTTATTTGTATGCGCCACTCCATGAACTTAAAATATATTTATTAAAGAATAGTAATTGAACCACAAGCACACGATGAAGCAATAACTTAACCAATCTCTGATACTGGAGAGCTATATGCACATGTGCGGTCTGAACTACAGTGTCTCAAGATGTATGAAACTTCTATGATTAAAATGGGAACTGATCTCGATATAATGAGAAAAGATGTCAATATAATGAGAAAAGGATCTCGCTAAAACGTGAAAATAACTCATAACAAGTTACCGGGTCTATTTTTATTTTTCCAGTGTGCCATCAATGCCGTAGGGAATCGAGTCACATGTTGACTTCAGACAGAGGTACTGGGCTTGTTATGTGTTCTGACTTTCTCTGCTTTCTACATCGTTGACCACTCAACAGTAATGACATCGACTTCACTTGACCTCTGATTTAGAGGACCTTGAGACGGACTTGGGCACATACGTGCACGCAATGCAGAGAAGCCAAAATAAGTGTCATGTGCTTTCGTTGATTTCTTTTTCTCCTTTTAGTTACAAGCTTGGCAGCTGAAATAGAGCAAATGTTCCATTTTGCACCAAGAAAGCATAGGCGTTTACCAGATACCTGGTAAACGCCTAACGATCCCTGATGTGGGTAACTAAACACGATCAATTTATTTTACCTTTATTTTACCATGGTATGAGTGATTGACCGATATGGGTTTTTCAGTGGCCAATGCCGATATTTAGAGAGCAGGGCGGCCGATGGCCAATATGTAATGCCGATATCATGTTGTTGTCATGTGTTGTCATTGTTCCACGCAGCCACACGCAGCCACACTGACAAGGTTGCCAGGCTGTCTGCAGAGTCACTTTGTTATTCAGCCTTGTGAGCTTTGTATGTGATTGTTTTGTCTGTATTAATGTTTTCTTTGTTTCTTTGTATGTGACTTATATTGTCAATAACAGATGTACAAAATAATAATCGGCCAATTAATCGGCCAACCGATTAATCGGTCGAACCCTATCCCGTGTGTCTAGCGGTGTATACCTGCCAAGGACACGGGCTTCCAAGCAAAGCCGTCGGGCAGCAGCACTCCTTTCTATAGAGCCATCATTTGGTCAATATTTCTACACAATAGACAACATTTTCAACACAGGCTCTAAGTTTGCGGCAAAATAGCGGGTCATTTCACAAAGTGAGAAATAGTAGGTGTGGCGTGTGAAGAGGGTCACTTCACTAGAAGACTTTTTCTCTCCTCTTGGAACCCTAGCTCAATATGTATTGCAAATAGCAATCGCGCTGTCATCCTTTGTGACTGTGAAAAATGCCCAAACCGGCGATGACATGTTTTGCTCCCTAATCTACTATGCCCACACTATGTGGCTCTACTCAGGTGCAGAAGTTTGACGTCATGAGTGTGACAACAGCATGCATGGGCTGGTTAAGCCAATGGAAGCAATATTGGCTTCAAATTATCGGCTCTATTTATCGGCTGTAATTATCGGAATAATACATAATAATACAAATGTCCCATTATCGGCAGATAATTTATTGGACCGATATTTACCGTGCATCCCTAAAACGAACCTCTAACGAGTCTATTTAAAGTGTTCTTGCCTTACCAAGCCCTAATTTCAAAATGGTCCTCTTCCCTCTAATTAATTCATCTCTACCACCTGGCAGGATTCACGGCCAGCTGGCTGCTAAATACCCAAATCAAAAGAGGAATGTTTGCCAACCATGAGAGACACCTCAGATGATTAAATGGTGCCTGATTATTCTCTTTAGAAAGGCAGTTGCAATTAAGGGTCTCACACAAATGGTGCCTCTGTCTTTGCAGGCATCAGTGCCCTTGGTTGACAGCGGCGAAGGGCGCATGTGTGCACATGTGTGTTCATGCATGTGCCTGTGTGACCTTGCCTCATTTAGCTCCTCATTATCACTCAAGTGCTAAAATACCTCCAGCTCTCTTGATTGTTGTATTTTAGCTCTGCCTTTCTAAGTAAAAATATATGTAAAGAGTAGTAAACTCCTGTTTTTAGCAGGAGAACTTCCGCCTACAAATTAAAAAAAATCTGAGCAGTCATGACAGTCGTAAAGGTTTTAGAAAAAACGGACACATAGTTCCATAGGAGCAAGCGCGAGGGGCATTGTCAAAACCCACGTCACACTCGCTTAAGCAGTTTGCAGCCAATAACAGATTTTTGCTTTTGAGTTTCCCTTTAATGTTATTTGTCAAATCTATTGTGACTCATCCAAGTGTTGTTTCACATCGATACCTACTCATAGTAATGCCAATCTTACACTAATTGTAGTAACCTTTTTAATAATACACAAGCACAGTTTCCAAACATAGTAAAACTGCTAACGCAGGCACTACCCCAGGAGGCCCACCCAGACGTGATTGAATAGACTCTGGGCTTTGGCTTATGGAAGCTTAATATGGTCAGGTGTGACTGCTGCTAGTGGGAAAGCCATAGCTACAAGAAGGCTTAAGTACACCAGGAAAACAAGCTCTTGGAGATACTCAGTGAATGAACAAACCTCTCAATGGTTAAATCTGTATTTCATGTACTTCAACACAACCATGTAACACCTGCAAAAATGCTCTCTCTCACACACGCACTAATTAATTCATGCCCTCCGTCTCTTCCTCCTCACAAACCTCTGCTCAAAATATTCTGCTCCTGTGGACCCCTGCTACTGCTGCTTAGGGAGAACATTGGCCATTTGGTTCTTCATGGGCTCTGAAACCAATTAAATATGCTTTTTCAAAAGGCACCCTTTTAACTATTTTTTTGTATATATTTCTTTATTATCATTTGTACACCGATATGCATTTTGTATTATGTAGTTTACATTTAAATTACTAACAATGAATATGAAAACCTCTGAAGGATCAGATAGTCGATAAGGTTTAGACAAACCCACCCAGCAGCAAATTCACTGTCATCATTCATTAATGAAATCCCTTACCCTTATGAGAAGAAAGACGAAAGCCCTACCTTTTGAAAAGATTTCAGACTTTTTTTTTTCTCTTTTTGACTGTCGGTTTTTAGGTTTGTATTATGTGAATCCATTATAACTCAATATTGTAGACTGAATATTATATAAATATTGTATGCTGTTGCTCTTTGTGGGCCTTTCATGTGGGGGGGGGGGTTCCAGAATGAGGTCACGTTGATCTGCAGTTATATGATTGAGGTGATGAAATTGTCACTTTATTAATAGTTTTCACAAGAACGTGACAGACATAACATCACCCCTTTGAAGTCGGTGAAATGCATTTTGTTGAGAAATAACGAGCATTGGCAATTCATTAATTCAAATCACGTTGATGGTCTATATGTTAAAAAACAAGTAGTGCTTGTCTGGAGACCAAACTGAGAAGGCATTACATCAGGATGTGGACAATACCTTGTTTTCCACTGCTATTTAGAGGATCACGCTGTGCTTCACCCTAATGTGCCATCACTCGATTATAAAGCCACGAGCTGGTGCTTCTTAAAATAGACAGCTGTCACTGTATTTACTTGGAATGACTCATTTAAAAATACATTTTGTATTTGATTTATATATATATATATATATACACTGTATAGTTTAATCCATAATCTTGATCATCTGGATGTATCTAGAAGAAAAGGCCACTCCCTTTGTCAAGGGCTTGTGTTCTTTGCAGATACACTTAAATGTAACCCAGTGTCATGCATACTAGTCTGTTGGGAATGTGATTACAAGCATTTGTGTTAGGCTAGATCCATTAGGATATTATACATGTCTGTTACTGTTGATCGTTATATAACCACTAGTAATTTCTAAGCTTTGGATGTAAAATTAAACTGTTGCACTGCTTTGGTAAATCGTTTATATAACTTGGGGGTAGGAAAAGTGCTCAATTCTCAATTAGTGAAAGCAACAGTGTAACCAGTTGAGGCCCCTGTGATATAGCCTACACACACTCTTTCTGATGGCTCACAATGTTTCCATCAAGGACAAAAGTGCTGTTCTTCAGGCTTATGAACAGAGGGTATAATTAGGAACTGAATGCTGCTTTAAGTCAGAATGTGGTCTGTGAGTATTTCCAAAGGACAACCAAGTCTTGTGGTTTGTGGTTTTTATCGTCAAATGCAAATTGCACAGTTGAAGAGGAGTGGCACTGACTCATAGAGTTTATAATATCCAGGAACCTCATCCGCTAAAACATTCATGTGGTGCAATATGTCAAAAGTTACATATTCATGTTTTTTTTCCAGATAGTGGACAGGCCATTAAAAACAAGATTCAGCAAAGTTATAATTTTCTAGATCCCCCTACTTTTAAAAGAAAAAACGTTGAGGAAAGTCTGAGAAGCCCATGGGATCCCATTTTTGATTACATGCCAACGACGAGGAAGTCAATGTTAGTTTACGGCGCAAAGAATGGCAAATGACCAAAACAAGTACATAAAACAAACACACATCTGTATTCCCATAATAGAGGCGCTTACAGAGACCAGAGTCAATATTATCTGTATATTATTTATCATCCATGTGATGAGGTGTGATCTGGAAAGGAAAGTCTCACTTTATGTCACCGTTTACCCGAGAATCGTATATATATACACCGCGGCAACGGATCAACTGACAGAGGAGCATTATATCCGATGATGCACAAGTGATTGAGAAAATGAATGAGATAGACCTCTCCAATGAAAATACTAGCAAGGTCATGATCAGGCGTTTTAATGTTGACATACACATCGTGTCAAAACACTAACTACGACATAGAGTTTGTGCGTCAATAACACACACACACACACAGTCTTCCCCCTCTTTCCTTCTCGTGAAGGTGATTTACTACTTTCTGGCTTGCTTATCCCTTAATGACCCATGTTTTTATAGTTAACTTTCCCCTGAAGTGCAAAACGGTGAGATACATTATACATGTTGCAGGGATGTTAGCTATTTTATACTTAATTCACATAAAACCTATAGATATGCCAAAGAAGTGTTGAGCAATCTGAGGCAATTTTCTACTTTTCCTCTGCTCTCTTTTACTGCTATTGTGCAACCTAAAGATCAGATGAAGTAACCACTGGCTCATTTTGCACAATATGGGATGAGAGATTGAATGTGACGTTTGAATGTATTCATACTCAGCACGGACATTCATATTCATCCTGCAAAATACAACAACGGTGTAAAATAGTATTTGGTACTAATTTTTGATGTCAACCAATTGGCTATAATTAGTTTGTTTCAAATTCAGATAGCACTTCCAAAAAAAGAATAAGTAAACAAGCAGATATTTTGCAATATTTAATGCTGTACTAAGTAACTTTTCTACTTCAGCTATTTACTTAATTAAAAAATATCAGAACTAGAAAGTTTCTCAAGAATGAAACGCACCCATCCACGAGTCAAGATGACAGCAACTGTCGTCTGAAAATGATATAAACTGTAGCTACAACTCAAGCCTCTAGAGGTTGCTAACGGGAAAACATATATAGTGCAGGTTTAATTTAGCAATCGATCATTTTACAGCAAACAACATGTTATGTAGTGCTCCTCTGTACTATTGATGATGTGCCTATCTATACCTATTTGGTTATACTGATGTGATATGGCACAAACCGTATATAACTTATAGTGCTATCGCTTCACATCAACTGTGTCAGCCTAAATGGGAGAAGAGGCCCTTAAAGAGAGGCCTTTTCTGAATTTGAGATGCAATGGCTTTGAAATGACTCTACCCTGTGGGTCCACTGAATTATAGGTTCTCTTGCCCGGAGCCTCAAGCAATTGTCTGTTCTGCGTATTTGGTCACTTTGCCTGTGAGTATAATGTTTTGTGGTAGACTAGTCTTTCATACATGTCTCCCTTTTCCTCTGGTAATCACTTCATTCTTTGTAACTGCGGCAATCAAATGTGCAGCAACAAAAGAATTATATCAAATATCAGTGAAAAAACGATGATGAACAGTATTTGTCGGTTGGTACATGGTACATATCGAGCATGCTGAAGTAAAACGATAAGTCCTTGACTTTGTTTTTTGAGTGAAAAACAACTTTCTCAGCCCCTCTTTGATACATGGTATCGTTTCAGGAAATGATTTTGGTGCACCACAAAAACATACTGTCTATAATTAGGACTGTTTGTATGAAACCCAATGTCTCTAGTCAATGTATGCAGGGCATCTTTCCTCCCAACTCTGATTCATATTCTTCTTCTTCTTTTAAATAGGAAACATTGCAATTCCTATTTATTTTAAAAGTTCAAATAGAGAGTGTATGACAATGTATGATACATAGGCCTGCATTTGATCACAATGTTTTTAAATGCAGTGAATAGAAAATAAGATATTACAGGTGGCATGTAGAAGTGGCAAAATATAAAAGCGTGATATAAAAAAGGATGTAAAAATTAGTGTTACTGTTGCATTCGACAACCTCTATACAGAGTGGTGTACGTACAGGGTAGTCAAATGTGCTTAGGGGTGGGGGCAACATATGTATATATTTGTTTTATTCCTTAAGTTAAGGTATTACTTTATATTCCAAATGGTTTAACGCTACCTTGACACAGCAGCCGAAATACAGTAAGCTCAATATTGGTCTTCGTATATCCTTGAAGAGAGTTTCAGTTTAAGTCATTAACCGATAGACAAATAGAAACCTGTGGTTTTTTCAACTGCAGTTTGTATTCCACGGACCAGTGATGAAAACACACATATTTATATGGTGTGTATTTTTCTAATTTTCACACTGGCACACGCTCAAAAGTATTTAACAAAAAGAATACTGTATTTAAAATGAAATGCTGTAAATAAGAATGTCTATGTTTTGCCCTGTGAGAGTTGTGTTTGCTCTGGTGGTTTGGCCCCGAGCCAGGGCAGAAGGAATAGATTTCAGGAATAATCAGTAGACACAGTTATTAACCATGATTCCCCTTATTAGAAATGGCAAATTATTATTTTTGTATCTTTTTAAAGTTCATTTGTGAGTTAATAAATTACACATTTCTGTAGATGAGAAGAAAAAAAGAAACCTGGTGGGTTTCTTTTTACTAATTATAAGAATGTATTTGCCGTTTATAGTAAACTTTGAACATGTGCGAAATGTCAGTATTTTCAAGTTTCCAATTTACCTTTTTCCTTACCAGCATTTACAACACGGTTGTTTTTGTGTTAGTGGACATTTTACTGTCTACTAGTAGAGAATACAGTCCTCCTCACTAGTGGACTAGTAGAACAGAGTTATGAATGACTTTGTTTTTAGTAAGTTTCTGCTTACTAAAACTGACACAAAGTAGATTCACAGTGTACTCTTCATGTGTCTTTTTTTAACAACAGCCTGTCATCTGCTATATGAATACTTGTCTAATACCTGTGCTTTAGATATAAAAAGCTTCCTCAGGAGGTCTCAGATGAATATCCTATATTGGCATAGTTAGTACAGTAAACAGGTTGTATCTATCCTTGTTCCCCTGTGGTCCGATGTTGTTCCATCTGTGGTTGTTTACAGTGTAAAGCCCAAAATGTCCTCATTCTGTAACTCCATTCAGCTCTCAAAATGGACATCCTTATTTCAAGCCTGAATTTGAAAAAAAAATATTGATGGATCGAGATATTGTGGTTTTAAGCACACACACCTCTACGAGGGCTTGGTATTTACAGTTTAATTTTGAAGTAAGAAAATATATCCTTGCGTCATCAACAATGTATATTTGTATAAAAGGGACAAACTGTCAAATTAGCAACATTCTGATATTTAGGTATGTGCTTATTTAAAATCATATAGGAATACTAGACTACATATGAATACCAGGAAAGTATGTATATTCCATGTCTGGAAAGTACTGATAAGAACCTATTCATCTGGGCCAGATGGCAGTGACTGAAAAAGGTTTTCATGTCAATCTGAGAACAAGTAGGGCCTAACGTTTGCAGGATCACAGACATGCAATTACAAATGATTTAGGCTGTCTATATACAGTATCTCTTGAAACAGAGAGAAAAATGTTATTGCCTGCAGTGTTCAATTATGAGTGCCTTATTAGCTTAATTAGCAACCTCAAATTAGGAACACTCATAAGGCGCTAAGTCGTTTCTTCTAAGCATTCAGTTCCACCAAGAGTTATGTTATTGCAAATTAATTGGCTGCCACCCAATTGTTAAGGATCAACTGTTTCTGATAATTGTTTTATACAAAACTATTTCTATATGTAGGTGAGACGTAAGTGGCAAGGCCAAAGCAAACAAATCTTTTACTTTACTTTATTTCCTACATTAATTTTACATAGGAACATGAATATGTGTGGACATGAAAACATATGCTGACTAAATCAAATTTCTTTATATCTGCCTTTTTATTTTGATGCTTTGCCATGCACTGTCTATGTGTATTTTAGGTAGATGGCAACTGACTGTGGAGATATGACAGATATGAATAACAACTTGAGCCTGATCTGCACATACTGTTCAGTTCAGTTCAATTTCAATAACCTCACTTCAACTACAATTGGACTTCTCGCATAAACACATCATAAGGTAAATCAAAATGTTTCTTTAGTATCAGTTTATCATGGATAAATCTGTTTTCAGGACAGAGATAGTGTTTTCTCTATATTAATTTTCTGTGTATGAGCAGCAACTGCTCTAGTGATTTTAAAATGCAAAATGGTACCATGATTTATTAATGTAATTCATATAATGTAAAGTACTGATTTATTTTAGTAAAATATACATAATAAAAAATATGAGCCCCATACTAAATCCAAATGATTTGCGAGCTGACACAGCTTTATTATGCTTTTCACTTCTAAACTTTTCTTCACTATGTTTATGTCATACAATACCCAAGATGACTGTTGTCATTTCCAATACACTCATACGCGTCCCAACTGAAGGTGACCTCAGAGCAAACAGTAAGTTGGCCAAAGTCATCTATTAGATGGCAAAATGTTTCCTTCAATGGAAAACCACACCTGTGCTATTATTGCACTCTCCAAAACGCAACATTAAAAACCTAAGAAAAACATAAGGTGTCGGAGGAAAACATATATATATATAATGTATTTTCCTTCAGACGGTGTCATATCAGATTAGTGGCAAATGGATACTGACCACAGCAGATAGAATCACAAGAATACCAGCTGGGTCTACAAACACCACGTGGAATGGATACTGTTTACCCAAGGACAGGAATATGGCAGAACTTTTATAACTCTTGCTTGATGGCTTGTTAATACAGGAACAAAAATAGGTAGCAAAAAACATTTACGGGTTCGATCCTAACTTTCACCTATGGGGTTAAATGAGCATTTTAAGAGCACTTATTGAGTTTTGTTTTTTTAAAATACTGGTTACTTTGCATGTCTTGTTTTACACCCATCTCTCTCATTTGTAGCCTATTTACACCAGACGGTAAGGAAGATTGATCCCTGCTGTCTAGCTGAGGTTGATAAGCTGACAGTCTGGAAGTACACTTTCTTTCTCTTTTCTTTTTGTTGGAGATGTCGAGGGGCCAGTAAGGAATAAAGGAGGGGGGTCACCAACCGGCTGTGCCGAAGACATTCATATGTGGAGGACGGTGGTCCATTAATGCGCTTTATGCTCATGGGTCTGTGAGAGTATTGTCATAACCTGGATTCCAATAGCGCAATTTTCACACTGCATGAACGTATTGCTCTCTTGTAATAGGTAGGAAAAAAATGGCAATATGTTAAGTGAACAGGGCTTCTCCATCGAATTAAAGTATATGGTTTCATAATTCAAAGAGGTCACACAGATGAGGTCACAGATGTGGTCACACAGATGTGACCTTAATGGCAACTGTGGAGCTCTTCTTCCGGTACACTTGACTGTTCACCTGTTCACCTATCTCCATGTTCGTCTATGCAGGTGTATGCAGATGATGTGCTAACCAAAGATGAACAGATAGGCCTCTTGTTCAAAGCCAAGCGGAAATGTGAGGGAAACATCATTTCGAAGCAAATTTTTCCAGGTGAGTAAAGAAAAAAACACTATGATGCATTTCTTTTTGCTTGCATGTTTGATGTAAAACATTTTTCACAGGAAAGACATCAGCAAATGGTTTAACGAATGGTTGTCAGAGCTTTGCCTGCATCTTAGGACTGGTTTTGTTTGTTATGTGTGGTGAATTCTACAGCTGAGAGCAAAATTACTGTTTAGTTAACACGCAGTTCAGTAAGATGGTAGACAGGTAAATCATTGACACAAATCAGGGGCAAGCTGTTATCGATTAGACTGGACATATACATTCAGCAAAAAGACTTAAACCTGATAATCACAACCAGTTAACTGCCACTAAATATCTTTCATGGAGGAAAGGTCATGCAATTCCTATACCTTTTAAAATAGTTCACATTGCATTGATTGCCCACCCCCTGGAAAAATCCATCCCTGTAGCCTACATGTAGAAGAAAAAATATCCACTTTCTTATCCAGTGAGTTAGAAAATCCAGATTAAACTGAAGCCCCTTTCACACATGCACTGCAACCCTGAAATTATCCGGATATTACACGGAGGAGCTGTATGTGTGAACGCAAATGTCAATCAGTTGCACCGGACATTAAACGGATAATTCCTGGCCAGCACCCTACTACAAAGTCCAGGTAAAGTCCGTTTGAGCCCATGTCTGAACAGAGCAGGTAATTGTCTGAAGAATTCACAGCAAGCATTGATGACGTTTCTATTATGCGACGCGTGAAACCGGAAGAATACAAATATCTGAGGGTGAAGATGGGTAATTTACATGAAGATGCCAATGAAAATGTCTGCTAACTGGAGAGACAACAAAATTTGGGAACTTCTGTCGGTAAGGGCTGACGCCGAAAACGTCAGGCAAGTTCAAGGGACGGAAAGAGACTCTTTTTGCGTCATGTCCATGCCCTCCCCTGGCGCCACCCCTCACCTAAAACAGAGTATTTCCAGCCCCGTTCACACATGAGAATGCGTCTGGACCTGATTCTCTGGAAATTATCTGGAGTTCATGTGTGAAAGGGGCTTGACACTGGTCAGCCAGTTGGTGCCTTGGTTTCCTTATTCATTACCCTTCATTGTAGGGTGTTGTTAGAATAAGAAAGGGGATATGTATTCTGGCTGTATGTGTATACTTATGGGACTCTAAATGCATCATTTTCTGTAGACTCATAGACAACATCCATGTTTTTTTGTGGTTGCAGTCATTTTACCATCTGATTTTTGGATTCCATATGCATACCAATCATTTCTCCCCAGAAAGTTGTGGTCCTATTAAATTGGATTCAGAGACTCGAAATGTACCCCCCCCCCTCTGCAAACAAACCATAATAATCAAATAAATCACATAGTGGTATGAACACAAACAGTGTAATTCATTGCCCCTAGTAGTTATGCTGTCTCGTGCTGTATTTCACACAATATTTCCATGTGTCATGACTTTTAATGTAAAACATTTAACAAAACTAAAACCATTGTACCTTCAAAAGACTGTTTGTCTGTGTGTGACAGGAAAAAAGAAGCATGCTGTTTCTCACGCCACATTGATCCCAACAGCCGGGGACACTTACACAACACAGGGCACTCCGCTACACATCAGGCCTTTATAAAATGAGAGACCTGTTTCCCTCTCTGACCATCGTCATGTCTAATGCAGCCTGACACGTCACACAGCTACCCGGTACCTGCGAGCGCATTTCCCATCTCCAGGCGTTAGCATTAGCCTTTTTTTTTAATGTGTTGGACGCAATCCACTCATTCAATTCCCAAGTCACCGACGCCAGTGTCCCTATTTATTCAGAATTCACGCTGTAGTTGGTTTTATTATTGCTAAACATTGGATTAGCATCTGTGCTGCAGCATTGCTTGTATTTCCCAGCAATCCAGATGGGTTTACACAGGTTTCTTTTTTCCGCAGTTGGCAAAAATGTTCACACTTAATCCAACGGCGTACTGACTGAGAAACTGTAATGTGCCCATAGGGGAATCATGTTAAGGGGAAAATTGCTCAAGCTTGTTGTGTAAAGGGCGTGTTTCAAGGGGTTGTGTGCTGCAGACCGGCCCACAGTAGCTGACCCACATACCTGATGACAGAGCTGACGTGACTTAGCCTTTATCTGGTGGCGGTACCACGACCCCGTTTGGAAGATTGCACATGTCTTTCCAATCACAGCACCACTAAAGAAGTGAACATGTGTAAATACGCTATGCTAATGAGGAAAAACAAACGAAAACAATCAAACATCAGTTTATTAAAAGGGTTCGTTTGGTACAGTTTTTGTAACCAATTCATGTTTTTTGTATTTGTGTCTTTTAAAGCCACATTTTTCTCCCCCTATCAGGCAACAAGTTTTCTCCCCCTATCAGGACGAGAAGGTCATAGTGTGCATTGGCGCTGTATATTTCAATCATGTTCAAATCATTTTCAGCCTTAATGTGAACATGCACCGACACATGCAGACCAGTGCCATGTGCCCTGCAAGCTACCAGTAGTCTCAACCTATAAACGCCACTAACTCAATCAATCAATCAATCGGCCAATCAATCAACCAATCAAACTGTGAATGACTAATCTGCTTTATAGGTATTTACATTAATAAAAGAAACAACTAATTATTAATTAAAACACTATTATATTCATAATTTGAATAATAGTTTAATCATTGTTACCCCATTCAGTCAAGCAAATACAACCAAGGAAAGGAAATATGCAACCTACCATAACCATATTTGAATAGCTGAGAATGGAGAACTTATAGAATGTTGCTGTTAAATGTTGCAGTTAAATAATGATTAATTGATTATTAATTCATACAAAAAGAGTTGTATGTCAAATATTTAAATGTTTATGTAATCATGTGATATGTATGGGTGTGGTTTGTGGTATGTAATGGAATATTGGTAAGATCAGATAATACGTTTATATGTTTATATAATAATGTTCATATTAAGTGTTGATGTTAAGACAATATAAAAAGACGGTTTGAAGGTTTCTCTTCAATAGGATTTGTATTTTTGTACTTTTGTTGGCTTTGGCCTAAAATAGGTTGGTTGTTATTTGGAAATGGTTTAATTTTAGTCTCCTATTGTGATGAAACCAGGAGTCTGTGCTGCTGAGTCATAATCAGAGAATAGTAAGGGCTATGCATTTCTTAAGACTTTTTCGCACTATTTGTCCTCCGTTTGTCTTGTCTGGCCACCCCTAGTGATTTTACTCAACCACCGTAGACCGGTGGTTAAGTATACTATTATTAAACATGCCAACTATTCAAAATGGTTGGTATGGTATGGTATGGTATAAGATTACCTTTTGAAAATAAAAAGGATTGATATTGCTATTCTAGATACTCTAAAAAGGGGCATTACCACTCACCACATTCAATGCTCGAAACCGCCGGTTTAATTACATTGAATGCCGCTCACAGTGAAGCCTGTCTTATTTGCTTTTATTTCTCATTTGTGCTTTAAATACACGTGGGGCTACGTTACAGGGCCAGGACAAGGTCTTCATTGAGGGAAACACTGAGGTTTTCCCCTGGAGAGGACAGTGGAGGGATGTGGGTTCAAGGCCCCAGACCTTGCAGTGTGAAAATAGCCCGGCATTCAAGCTTGTGGTGGTGCCGTAGAAAAACACCGGCGATCATTATAAGCCTATGTACTGTGTATTAGGACTTGGGTTTGTATGCATCTTGACATCTGCAGGACAGAATTAGTCAAGCAGAGGGAAAAAGAAAACCATATAAAAAAAATTCATTCAACATCAGTAATACCAAAGTCTCCAACAATCACAAGTAGTATTTAAATCATAGCCATGGAATTTACTGGAAATCATATGTGTGTGTATGCATTGTTAAATTTAGGCCTGCTAGTAGGTGGTCCCGTGGTCATAAAAGCCTATGGCAGAAGATTGCATGGCTTTTACTCCCAGGACCTGTGGTCAGTGTGATTTTCAGAACTAGACACTGTTATTCTCCCACCAGAGCTCTCTTTACGAATTACTCAACCCCATGCCTCTACTCTTTAATTATGTGCTCCGAGTGACAGGCCATCTTGAAGGCATATAAAAAAGGCATTTCGTCATCGCTCTAGAAGGTTCTTTGTAACTTTGATTACAGGAATAGGGAAAATAATGGATCCACAGCATAGAGGGCATAGGTTTAGCTGCTTATTAGTGGTCAGAAGAGGGGTACATGTTTTCAATAGAAGAGAAAATAAATGCCAAACCAAAGAATGGCTTCTGCCAGAAATGTGTGGGCCTCAGCCCTCTACTATCAGAAGACTTGAGGTTCATAACTTACTGGAGATCAATGGGTGTTCTGCTCGGGTAACGGAGGGAATGGCTTTTTACTGGTATCCTTGAATGCCCCATGACATACAACCCCAACTGTAATTATTAATGTGGCTGGCTATGACGATTTTGTCACAGTTTATTTTGAAAAGTGACAAATGTATCACCAGAGGTTTGGAAAGGAAAGTCAAAAAAGAAAAGAAAGCAATGCATACTGTTTTCCATACTGAAATGTAGCGTGTATGAAATAGTACCTTGTACGTAAGAAGAAACATACATTCAAGACACTCATACGAGATAAAAATGAGTTTGGCTGCAGGTTTTCGCCTCACCATTCAAGGTTCCCGTAAATACGATATTTTGGCAAACTTGACGACGGAGTCTATTTGAGAAAGTAGTGCCTTTGTTTTCAGTTGGTCTTTCATGACAATAGTCCCTGTTCAAAGTGGTTTTCCAAATCTTTACATGGAATCTTTCAAATGAGATCCATATTGAAACCAATTTACTACAATAGTACAATGTCTAGGCCCATATGACTGAAAAAACCTTTTTATTGCACTCTTGCTCAGAGAGTAATTTACTATTCAACGGTCAGTCACAGATATTCGGTTGTTATGAGCCCCCTGCAGCTATAGTGAACAAAGCATTAACTAACACTTAGAGTTCAATGGACAAATTGTTTTTGGCACCCGGGAGGCCTTTTGCTGGGGATTCCATTGTATTTTATCATGCCCTAATTATGTGGTGCGAAAGTGTAGGCTGCTGTAGAGTGCCGTCGATCTGGGTCGCAGACCTTTCCATTTTCATGTCTGTCAGCTGTCGCAAATTACAAGGCTGCTTTTGCAGATCTAACTTTCTCCCTTTTTAAAGTTACTCATCTACCCCCGTTTTTTTCCCAGGGATGAAAGACCCTTGGAAAAAAAAAATCTTTCAAATGACCCCCCTGGAGGCCATGTAATGCTTGAATTGAGATGGTGCTCCACACTCCCAAGTACATGCTCCCAAGTACATGGTTTTAAATGTCAGCCGTGCTCTTGTGTCTGCAGATGGCTTCTGCTCACCAGAGTGGGATGGTATTGTTTGCTGGCCCGAGGGGGCTCCAGGAGAGCTTGTTTCCACTGCATGTCCAGAGTACATCCATGACTTCAACCACCAAGGTAGGGCTAACCTGTCATGTCTCCGCCGTGACCCTTTGCAAGAAACAGCACTCTTCTTGACCAGCCTGTGTGGAATTATATTGAATATATTGAGCCAAAGGTTGATTGTTGTTGTTGTTGTCATCGTTGGCTTTTTGTCTTAGTGTGTCAATGGTGTATGCAATGATGCTGTGATAATTGACAGTTCTGTTCAATTCCCAGGACTAGCATACCGTCGCTGTGACAACAATGGAACATGGGAGCTGGCCACCACCAATAACAAGACCTGGGCCAATTATAGTGAATGTGCAAAATTCTTCCCTCACTATAACCACAACCATGAGAAGGTTTGCATTTTTTGGTTCATGTACTTTATGGCAGCATTTCTGTTCCATTAAACCCCACACATTTGACAGTTGGTATCTTCCTTGTGATTAAGAACATCACAGAAAATGCTGTGGCAGATTCATTGCAATTCTCATCCATTATTTAATGCAATTATAGTGTCAGTTTGTCATATGTTCAACAATGGCCTTTTTACTTTAGATGCAGATAATGTATTCATATATATATATATTATAATTCATAAGATGAGGAGATGAGAATTGGCAAACAGGGAAATTACCTGAGATGCTAATCATTTTCCAAATAAAATCAGGCTAACACCCACTGATGGGTGTATTCATCTAAACACATACACACTAATGAATAATGAATGGATGAAATAATGAAAAATCAATCATCATGTGATCACGGCCTTTGATAAGGAGGAGAAAGACACAGATCCATCAGACAATTTGATTCTAGCATGGCTGAAAGTGGCAACACAGGTCACAGGTGGTGAAGATATCGCTACTCACACGGAGAGAGTCCCCTGTAGCGCATGTAGGGTGTCATGGTGTTGGTAGTGTGGCATTGTGGGGCTATCACACAGTTTCCTGGAGGTCAGGTGTAGTAGAAGCCCCAGTGAGGTGATGATACATGAATGTTCACACAGTGACATCTATGGCAGTTCAATTGACCACCATAGCAGTACAGGCCAGAGTAGTGAGCAGCGTGTGAACTTGGAGCTTGGAATTTCTTAGTCTGCGAGTACGCAGGTTGAAAAGTTGTCGGCAGATTGCAGCACTTTAAATGAGAGGTGACAACAGTGGTGCACTATGAGAGATGAAGTCATAGGAATGGTCTCAGGGGTGCTAGAAACGTCTAGTGCTAGCCATATTCAAAAATAGGAAGGTTAACCTTCTGTAAGAGAAGGCAAGATATGGGATAAGATATACTGTATATTCTACCTGTAGGCATCCTTGAGCAAGATGCCCAACCCCTACCTGCTCATTAATGTATCTATCATCATGTATGTAAAAAAAGAACAATTCCATGTTTCAACCTAACAATAGCCTTCTCTTTACTCATGTAATATATCTTTATGACTCATGTAATAACTGCTCCTAAAACATTCATAACAATTACATAGGAATATCCCACAGTATGAATTAAATTAATTCCGTTTTTTCAGTTATAGATATTTCAGTTTCATAATTTTGGATCGGCTGTTTCTTTTCTTGGGTTAATTTCACCTCCCTTCACAAGCAAATCCTACAAATATCTCATCACATTCTTCCTTCGTAAGGTTTGCCTAGGAGCTAGGAATCATGACTCACAATGATCAATGAAGTTGTCATTTATATGTTATTTGGCTTGGCCAACCTAATTGACAGATGAGCTTACAATGCCAAAGGTGAGAGTCCCAAGAGTCCAAAGGTGAGACTCCATTCTCTCGTAAACAACAAAACATGGCATTTGTGCTAAATGGCAGGGTGGATTTCTAGTTTTGTTGTTGGAATAACATCCCCTGGATGTACCATCAAAAAGTGATTACATTACTTTCATTATGGATCTAGGCACAGTGGTATTAGCAAAATGTTCCCTTTTTAATGGCTCTTTGGTTTAAAGACAGTTGGTTGCTATTGGTTACAAGGGTATATTTCTGTTTTCTGTCCTTGTTGAAAGAACACAGCAATCAGCCCCTCTGTCAGAAACACTGGAACAACATGAATGCATATTCATTGCAGATTTCATAGAATGAAGGTTGACCAACAAAGAACAGCTTCACAGAATATTTTCATCCTTTAAAATTGCTTTCAAAGTGTTAAAATTAGATTTTCTCTTACTCTTTGTGCTGTAAAACCATAAAGCGAAAAAGTGTTTTACCCTCACTCTGGGAATGTATGGCTCTTCCTATATACATTCTCTCTCCCGCTCTCCAAAAGCAGTTCTCATTACAAAAGGATGTGGGCAAAACCTCACCATGGGGCCCTCCAGTCTCTGCCTTACCCTGAATGTTTATGTTAATGTACGCTCAGGAATTGTTTTCAGAAGTCAATGATAAATGCATATGTGCAAAAAATGAAAACCCCACAGTCATGGCGCAATTACTCCTACCACACACCGCACAACCGCCACCACAACTTAAAGACTCCCCTACGTTTGGCAATGGTGGTCCTGATACTAAATGATAACAGCAGTGCGGGGTCTGGTTACAGCTCACAGAGGGGAGCCCCACCGCCGAGCTGCTCCAGAGTGTTCGGTGAGTGGCCTGACTCAACGCACCCCTGTCCCCTGGACGCCCGTGCTGCCTCCTCCTCCTCCTCCTCTGCTGGTGTCCTTTCCATATACTGGAAGCACCAATGAGCACCCTGCGGCTCTTATGGGCTCCATCACCCATCCAAGCAAATTGCTGTTTCATTTCCTGGTGACACTTGCGTCACTCTGTGTGCAGAAACATAATCCAATATGATGTGTTTTGGAAGACACACCACTGTGCGTGTTCGTCACTATGGCAACCTATCATAATAGAGAGTTTATTTTGTAGAAAAAGGGTACAAGTAAAAGTAGTTATACAACACAAACATAATAACAGACATAGAGGCTACCTCAACTAAATCATACCTATGATACTGTAGGACTTTTTCCTGCTATCTGTTCCTAAAGCCCGTACGGAATTGGGGAGAAGGGTGTTTAAGTGTGCTGCCTCCTCTGCTTGGAATAAGTTGCAAAATGACCTGAATCTTGGACCTGAAATGACCTGAATCCTGAGCTGGTCTCATTGGATACGTTCAAAGTTATTTTAAATTACTTGGAGGCCAAATCTGGCTGCAGATGTTTTGGCTGATTCATACTGCCCCTGTTTGATCCCTGATGTTGATGACTTGTGGCGAATACTTTTGATGTTTTATGATGCTGTCATTTTTATTTTATTTTCATGTAAATTATTATAATAGGGTCTGCAACCCTGTTAACTGTGCTGATGGACACTTGGCCAGGACTTTTAATCTCAATGAGACTTTTCTTGGTTAAATAAAGGTCAAATTAATAAAAATACGGCCTGCCGTTACATAAATCATGTGTATGTCAAGTTAGGAAGTTGTCAGTAGTGTGTCAAGTGTTAAATGGAAATGTTATTTGTTCAAGTGTGACCAGTTGAATGGTCAGTTCAAGTCCCATAACCTTTACACACATGAGTTGTGTAGAGAAGGCTTCTTGTATATACCCACACACCTTTTTGTGTACATTGGAACGGGTGGACTGCTATTTTATCTCAATACTCAATGTTTTATTCAAATGCTGAATAAAACTGAACAGCACAATGAAAGTAATATATTTTCAAAAGAACATACTGTGGTGGGAATTTCCGCATACACACGTTGACCTTTGAATACGTTTGAGCAAAACGACCTGCTAGTTAGAATAGTCATCCAATGCAAATAGGAATATATTTTCGTAGCATTTATTGAAACACATACAATAGACTAAAACTGCCATTATGGAAATAACGGATATTATACAGTTACGTGTTGGTATTATTATTTCAAATTCTAATGTACATGTTGTGTTGTCTCCACCAGGAAGTCTTCCATCGCTTGTATATCATCTACACGGTGGGTTACTCCATCTCTCTAGGGTCACTCATGGTGGCTGTGGGAATCCTGGGATATTTCCGGTGAGTGGACAACCTTTTCCATAAGTGGAGTTAACATGTAAATTAAGATGAATCCAAAAAGCAGCTTTTCCGTTATTCTTTTTTTTTTTCATGGTAAGATTAGCACACGTCTTTAGACAAAGCCACCAGATGTTGGATTTATTTCCAATAAAAACATGAAGACTTGGAAAATTAGATTAAATCTGAAATTAATAACAATGGTGTTGCGCAATAGAGCCCTGCTGTGTTGGGAGCAGCTTTATGTGTGCTGTGACAATAAGGGTGGAGCCAGCGAGATTGTATATCAAACATTACCTTAACCCTTGTCTGGCCTCTTGACTTTCAACAGCATACTTTTATGTCTACTGTTGATTATTGTGGCCGTGGGCTGGCAGGACTGAATGCTCGATTTTGCTGACATTTTGCCGTGTGCACATTTTATTGTCATCCAAACTAGGTTTTACTTAGAATTTGATGTGATTCATAGGAAAACCCTTGCATTTGTTTAGGGCAGAAGATTACAGACTACGGTTGTGTACACATGCAAGGTTGCAAAATGTGGAATAATGTATTGCAATTCCTTCTAATTCCTTCTCTATTCACCTAAATTACCATCTTCCTACAGTTTGTGTTGATTGTTTTTTTACCATCTGAAAAAACTACGCTAAACAAATGTAATGATAATTAATAATAATTATTAGTATGCGTGTTCCTGCTATTTGTTTACTTCCTTAACATAACTATCAGCAGACTTGACTGTAATGAGAAAATCCTGACACAAGACTTCAGTTCTCGCATATTGAAAAGGCAGATCTGTTTCTCTGTTTCTCAGCTTATTAATGCGCGGGCATCACTTCAATTATTATCTCTTACTTTTTTGGAACATATCAAGAATCAGGGACTAGACTATTGGCTCGTGTGTGAAGTCATCCTTTGCCGAGTGGCCGGGCCTCCAGCCACTCACATGGGGACCTTGGCTCTGAACTGGCACCAGAAAATCTGTGCCAAATGAGTTTAATGTGTTATCCCAGGGGACCGGCTGACATTCCAGGGGCTCCGTGTCCCGGAGCACTCTGGCCCCGTCTCCCCTAATCCGCAGCACGTCATGCTGCCAGACAGCAGAGCTCAGAAAGTTGCTTGTAAAAAAATGTAATCCATTCCTCAGGGGAATTACTGTTCTTGTCTCATTTTTGCAACGAGCGTCCAAATCAATAGTTTGCCTGTGGGTGTTTTTTTTAATGAGGCTGTTTGGAAATCTGAATTAATAGAACACGTATACAGTCTTATTTTGAATATGAATGTGAATATATATATTATCATGGATTTTTGTTTCCGCACAGTGTATCATGGTTACACTTTACATTAGATTTCATTATTACATTACAGTGTCCTGTAAGTGTCACAACCTGTAACAGCATGCACTTGATATGTAAACTACATGCATTCAACTACATAGTGTGGTTAGGGCTTAAGGTTAGGAAGACTAATCTATAAGATGCTGTGTAGTTACAGGCTGTTCCATAACATTACTACATATTAAGTACAAGTTGTTGCATTGCATACATTGCATATTACTGTGTAATTACACTGTAACAAGGACATTGTAATGTAAAGTGTTACCTAACCTGCCTATCGGTGGACAGAATAGTAGTAGCAGCATGGCGCAAATATGCCTGATGCGTTGACGCTTTTTAAATAATTGGGCATCCTATGTTAGGAGGGTTTGGACTGACTGGTATGCTCTGGTAACTGGCTCAACACATGCTAGTCATTTGGCTTTTACTGCTCACTTTGAGCCCAGCAATTCAATATTTGTGCTTCTCAAGCCTCTAAATCTCAAGAATGTGTTATAGTCAGCTTTGGTTTCAGCTGTGCCTAATTAGAATAAGTATTGTTCATGTGTGTGAGAAATCACACACACACACACACACACACACACTGGCATTAGGATGCCTGCCACTACCCTCACATGCCACTAACGAGTGTATACATGCTAGATTTGTATTATTTTTTGGGCTTAAGATTGCTGATTAAAAGATTGGTGGAGATGTGTTTCACATGCATACAGTTGATTTATTTTTATTTGATTTATTTATGTATTTCTCCCCCACTCATGGATTTCATGAGTGTGGAAATGATGTGAAGAATCTGAATGCGACCCACTTAGCATCCCCGTCTGCCCTGTAGGCGTCTGCACTGCACCCGGAACTACATCCACATGCACCTGTTTGTCTCCTTCATGCTGAGAGCCATAAGCATCTTTGTGAAGGACGTGGTGCTCTACTCTGGCTCCGCTATGGAGGACATGGAGAGAGTCACCGTGGAGGACCTCAAATCAATCACAGAGGCCCCGCCTGCAGACAAAACCCAGTTTGTAAGTGTGCCGAAGAAGAAGAAGAAGAAGAAGCAGCAGCGCTAATAATAAATATAGATAAATATACGAAAATTACATGCATATTAAATCGCTTCACAAGCCTTATGGGCTTGTGTGTATCAATAACAGTATTGATTAAAAACTCTCTTTCTCTCTACCTGTCTCTCTGTCTCTCCCTCTCATGCTGTAGATTGGATGCAAGGTGGTGGTGACCGTGTTCCTCTACTTTCTGGCCACTAATTACTACTGGATCCTGGTGGAGGGGCTGTACCTCCACAGCCTCATCTTCATGACCTTCTTCTCAGACAGGAAGTATCTGTGGGGATTCACTCTGATTGGCTGGGGTGAGTTGTTGGGTCGTATTGCGCCATCCTCCTGTGTTCCATAGTGTATTGCATTGAGTACTTGTGCTTAGCATTACAGTGTATGCCGTGTGTTCACTGTTCATCATCGTATTGTTTTTATACGCAGAACATACAAAAAATACTTAGAAAATACATCAGAGCCAACCCAAATCCCAGAAATGGTGTTGGACATTCCTTTGGATAATAATGAGCATAACTAATGGGCCTTACAGTTCCTGCATTGTACACACTGTGCGTATTTGTGAACAGAGCACAGCGCATACAATGTGGATGCTGTGATACCACATTTTCTTCACTTTTCTTTTCCGTTTCAAAGATCTGTCACTCTTGTATTGTGCATACAGAATCCTCTTGAGTTTTCATGAAGGACCTGCTCTTGATTTTCTTCCTATGGTATATTTTCCTTAGGGGTACCTGCTATGTTTGTGACGGTTTGGGCGAGTGTGAGAGCCACACTGGCCGACACAGAGTAAGTAATCCTGGCCTCTCACCACAGAAACGCTGCCTTACTTACCACATGCACAACAGATAGTAACACCACGATCGATAGAAAACACTAGGGTCGGCACCCGACAAAGGTGCAGAATTGTCAAGAGTCGAATTGACTTGACACATTCAATAAATGAAAGAAATGTCATCCGAATGTGGTTTCTGAAGAGAAAAGAAAGGATTCATAGGTCAAAGATATACACATTTTTTAAGTCTTCTGGAAAACTGGCTTACTATTGACACAAGCGGACATTGCAGAGTGCAATTACACACCAACTGCTTTATTTATTATATTTATTCTGGCAAGATTTTAGATTGGATTTCGAGAAACACTACACTAATGCATTCCAAATTACTATAGATTGATGATTTCTGTACTGTACACACACACACACACACACACACATACATACATAAGCACTGTTATTGTTCATCCTTGCAGGTGCTGGGATCTAAGTGCAGGCAATCTGACAGGGATCTTTCAGATTCCTATCCTAACTGCTATCGTGGTAAGCATGTACCTGGTGTTGTCTCTCTCTCGCTCGCTGAGTTAACTGTAGCCTCCCGCAGTACCTGTGACTCAGTTGCTCTAACCTAATGATTCCATGTGTAATATATGGGTGATTATGTGTCTTAATCTATGTCATTATATTGATACTTTCTTCTTTCCAGGTCAATTTTGTTTTATTTCTGAACATAATCAGAGTCTTGGCGACTAAACTGCGAGAGACAAATGCAGGGAGATGCGACACGCGGCAGCAGTACAGGTAGGCCCACTCCATTATGTATATATTAATGTATATATTAATACAGACCGTGTCTTCCTGCGCTGATATGAGACTCGATATCGTCTTAGATTTTGGATATCATAATATCGTGATATTGCGTGATAAGTGTTGTCTTTTCCTGGTTTTAAAGGCTGCATTACAGTGAAGTGATGTAATTTTCTGAATATTAAAGGCAAACTATTATTTGCCTTTACCCACTTAGTCATTATATCCACATTACTGATGATTATTTATCAAAAATCTAATTGTGTAAATATTTTATGAAAGCACAAATAGTCATCCCTACAATATGGTCGCAATATCAATATTGAGGTATTTGGTCAAAAATATCAATATATTTGAATAAATATATTTGATTTTGTCCATATTGCCCATCCCTACCAGCAAGCATGATAAAATATGAATATACTTAACCCATACTTACAGACAGGATACCGTACACACATAACTGTCATGATGGACACAAGTCAATATTAGATGTTGAGGCTATCTTTTTAGGAATCATATTGGAATGTAACTTTATGGATTATGCATGGATTCTGCTACTTCTGAGGATGATAGTGTAATTTTTAACCACATTTGCAGGGTAATCTATAACTTGAACTTGGAAGTCGTTATTTCAACTCGGTCCGAAAAGATAATGAAATGAAATGAAAAAGTTTGTTTGTTTGTATGTTTTTTTTACAGGAAATTGTTAAAGTCCACATTGGTGCTGATGCCGTTGTTCGGTGTACACTACATTGTGTTCATGGCCATGCCATATACTGACGTCTCTGGGATTCCCTGGCAGATCCAGATGCACTATGAGCTGCTGTTCAACTCCTTCCAGGTAAGGCAGCTAGCTTGAATAACTGCTTGAGGGCCAATTCATACATTTCTCCTCGTGACAAATGTCTGGATTTAAACTGGATTTAAACTATTAATGTGGCTTGATGTGTCCCTGCTAGTGATGTGCGGGCAGGTCTTGCCGACAAACCAAACCCTATATTGCTTTTAGTTAACTCACCCGGCAGAACCGCACCGCTGATTTTTGGATGCAAAACGATGGCTGCACCACTACCTGACCCGCTGTTGGGTCGTTGGGTTGTTGTTTAAACCTTGTGTATTGTGTGTATTTCATACTGATAAATGTAGTCTCTTTTTGGGCCATGTTGGTTGTTGGTTGTCCCCATCTTGTAGCTGTCGTATTTGTAAAGTGATTCACAGCCATCACAGGTCACAGCCAGCACCACCATCTTCTTTCACAACCTCTCCAAATGTTTCCCAAACTCTACTTTTCTTCTGTGGGTGCCTTTTTATTTTAAAATCTCTCGTTCTTCAACTTTTCTTTAACCCTCTTCAACTCGCTTTTATTGCACCGACATTTTTTAGGTAGACCGTCTAGGGCTGCGTTTCCCGATACCGGCATACCTTGAGTTTTCGCGAAGGTTTTCAAGAGACACTTTTCAAGGTAGACCTTCCACTTCGCGAGTGTTTCCCGAACTCTACCTTAAGCGGCTGATTTCACGAGTCACTTGAGGTACGACCTTAAGAACGTAAGGTGGAGATGTCCGTCACCAATTGGCTACGCGGACGCGCACCCAAAACGTTTCCTGCCGGCCTCTGATAGTATAATGAAGATATATTAAATAAATAAATATATATATATATATATATATATATATATACAGCACCGTAACGCAAACATGTGCCCCACCGTAATGCAAACATGTATCATTTATCTAAGAGATCACTGGAGTTCAGGAAATTACT
>OMKN01017880.1:2547-14314 GCA_900302345.1 Melanonus zugmayeri
ACGGGGGGGGGGGGGGTTAATGGTTTTAGAAGGGTTTTAATAATGAACGCATTTAGCCGCTATTTCAATTTGTTTAAACAAAACCAAAATATATCAAAAAGCTTTACCTACTAATAATAATGGGTTGGTAATTTAATAAACATGAATAGAACAGGTAGTGATGTTTCCTTTCATGGCGATCCATCACCCACAATAGTGCCTGTGTGGTTTCTCTTCGGGTGAATAGCACTAGTTCTGCCGTGCAATTTCATCAAAGCTTTGCACAATGTTCAAACCACCCATTCACTTTGTGATAATTTAAAGTAGGCCTACTCTCATACTATGGAAGCTTTGATGAAAGTTGCCTTTTGATGAAAGTTGCCTTTGATGAAAGTAGCCTAAAAGTTTCTTCTGAAAATTTCCTTTTTTTCTCAGAATATTTAAATATTCATTCAGAAAACCTAACAATTATCCAAAGCTTGAAATTATATATTCAGGCCAGCCCTACTGTCAACAATAGTCAGTAGCGGGTTTTGTTATTTTATACATTGGCAGAATCCACTTTGTTCGCATTCGTTTGTGTGCTAAAAGTGTGACTTTGAGTCCTATTTCACCATGTAAGTCAATGGGGTGGGGTGGGAAACTATTTATTGAGATTATTAAGTTTGAATCTACGGAGCAACTATTGGAGATATCTCACCAATATTTGGAGTTACACATCATGGCAAGGTAACTACACAACCCAAACCTCTAACAAACTTTGATGATGCTTTAATAGAGGAATGGTGTGAATGGTTGAATGATTTTCTTTCAGCTTAATATGAAATACAACTGCACTTTTTGGAGTGGTAGATTATGTGTTCACATCGTTCCAAAGTGGCTCAGTTAATATAAAAAAAATAGTTTTCTTGGATGTTGAATGCGTTGACCTCCTTTGAATTAAACTCGATGGATCAGTGGTCCATAGGCTTTTCTTTTGATGACTTTCTATGTGGTTCAAAAGTTTCAAGATCACTACAGCTGGAACAATTTCTCAAATTACTGTTTGATGGAAATGTGCTGCCATAAGGCTTATTCTGTCTTTTATTAGGCTTATGTTCTAATACGCTTTATTATTCTTTCTTTATTATTCTCTACTATGTTTGGCACCTATCTCCTCCGACAATTTTTCACCTAGAGACTCCATTCAAATGTTACAGTGCTCATCTTGACTTGGAATTACGCGCTATCATTAAAAATGTTACAATATTGTATACTTTTTAAAATATTCAACTTTTAAACATGACATTTTATAATGGAAGTACATTTTTGAAGAGACTTCAACTAGTTCAGACTTCACAACTCGGTCAATTTTAAACATTCAAACATTTAACAAATCACATTTCGACCTTTATACTTTAAACAGATTTTCAATATATTTCATACTTGTTTAGATTCAATAGTTTTAGTTTTATACCCGCCACATTTTTTGCTTCATCTCATAGACTTGCATTGAGCCGTGGAGCCTAAAAACAAAGGTCAATATTTCAACTAGAAACAGAATGTAAAGCTTAAACTGTTACGGTGGTTCTTGTTTCACTGGCGTTAAAATAATTCATCGATTGGAATTATTTTGAGCATCGGGCGTTTATATAACGACTCCAATTTAATTTACAATGGGACCCAATGGAGACTCTCCCCATCCTTGACACACCAGTCTCGTTGTTTACACCATTTTTAAACTTGTGAATAAACTCACATATGAAATTATATGAAAGCTGGGACTCCACAGCTCGACAAACTTAGATGTACGAATAACATCAACAGCACACTTCACTTTTTCCAAGTTAGAACCACAAATTGTCTTACAATATTATATATTTATATTGATTTGTCATCCACCACTAGGGCCCATTGACAGCTCTAATTATGGCCATGATTTCCAAATCCAAAGTTTTTATTCAAAAATCTTTATTAAAAAACAATCCCTCAGCACTTTAACATGCATGTCATGTCAGCAGGCGTGTCTCTTCATAACTCTTCATAATTGGCCTTTAAAAAGTGATATATTCTTCTCCTTAACTCACTGGATATTGGAGGTGGACCCTCCAATACACACACACACACACACGGTTTTGCATACAAATGCACACAGTCACACGACCGGCGGTTTGACTGCTGCTCCCTTCGGATATGTTCACATACACAAGCCCTCGACGCAGTACTAAAAACAGCCGTTGGACTCTACCATTGTTTTTGACCAAGGGGTGTCTTTAATACCCAACTGAACTCTTCACCTTAGCAACAAAAAATAAAAATCACTCCTGAAAACCTTACAGCAGTAACATATTGTGGAGTGTGTGTGGTTGGTGGCTGGTTGAAGCAGCCTCACCTGGTCTGAGTCAGACTGATTGTGGTTAGAGTCCACACGTCAGTAAGGACTCTGGGGCAAGCAATTCATTGTTTGTAGTGCAGGTGGTGAATGCTGCCATGTCAGGGCTCAGTCCTGAGTGTGTGTGGGGAAGGCTGGTTTAACCTGGGCTTGATTGCTAAATGCACCACAGGTGTGCAGCCTCACCCAGCCCCAGAGTCCTTACCGACACGTGGACTCTGACCACAATCAGCCTGACTCAGAACAGGTGAGGCTGCTTCAACCAGACACCAACCACACACACTCCACACATATCTATAATATATATTTAATTTAAAAAAAATTTACACTGCGTCAATATTTTTATGGAAATAGAGGAATGACCGTGAGAATAATAGAAAACATTTATTCATGAATACATATTTAGAAGTAGAATCTGGAAGGTTGTTTATAGTTGTTGTTATGGAGCTGAATTTGTAAAGTCAAACACATTCACCCCTGGTTTAATATACAGGAGGATTTTAATTATTCACCAACAGGTACACAGACAATTTTCTGTCCACAAAAGCAAACATTGATTGATTTTTGATTGATTTTTGGTTATTTCATATCACTGTATATCACTGCTTTGCACTGTAATGATCCAGTCGGGGGATTTGGATTCAACCTCACTCAGTTACATTTCTTGAGGCCCAGTGAGTCTCCAAACGTCTCCAAACGAGTGAATTAGGGTGAATTAGAGTGGGACTAGAGGAAAACACTTTTTCGTTTCTTTCTGGTCGTCATTGTATTGCTTCACTTAGCACACGGCTCATTGACTTTTGTCCAAAACTGTTCTAGATGGACACAAGATTAGGTTATTTGTGTGTGTGTGCGTGTGCATTGCTCTGCGTGCTGCACTAACAAGTACTGTCTATAGACTATAGTATTTGTGACTCGAACCAAAGACGAAATTGCACTTGCAATTGTGTGTTTGTACGATTACCACATGAAAAGGAAAAAACGATACAAAAACAAACCAAAAAGAAAATACATGCAAACATTAGTTGGGGTTCACTCACTTGTGTCTTGCAGGCATGCATGCATGCGTCCATGCAGTCATGCAAATGCACCCATGCGCTACAAGCATTTATTTTTCATAAAAAAAATACATTATGCAAATTGGAGTTCCTTTTTCTTCCTTTTCTCTCTCTCTTGCATAATTCTTTGCATATGCATTTGCAAATTAGTACGGCACCATGGTGAATTTCATTAGTTTTTTACTGTGTATTAGAAGTAGTCAGATGTTTGCTGCAGGGATAGCTCACTCTTGCGCCCAACAATGCTAATACGGATGAAATATAATATATAATATATATATTATAATATAGCTAATATAAGTCGAATTATGTTCTTGTCGGAATCAAAGATCAAAGCGGGAAGCCTAACATGGACACGCTTACAGTCGATACATTGACCCCACGTCGCTACCCTTCCTCAAACGGAGCCATTTATTGGTCAGGATTGGCCAGTCAGTCAATGAGGTGTCTGCTGTCTGTCTGTCTGTCTGTCTGTCTGTCTGTCTGTCTGTCTGTCTGTCTGTCTGTCTGTCTGACTGACTGACTGACTGACTGACTGACTGACTGACATGACAGTAGGTGAAATAAGGAGCTGCATGGGGTTTCTGTTTAATCAGCTAAATTCATGACATTTCACATTTGGTTGTGAATGCCTGCTGTTGTACCTTTTGCACGTGTTTCTACAGGCAAGTCACGCCAGGGTGAGACTATTGTATCTGAAGCTCTTTTATTTTATTTTTTAATAGGAATATGGCAGTTTTCATTTGATTTATCGCCATTAACAGAAATGTCCAGTGGTGATGGTGGGTGAGAATAGTGTTAGAGAATAGATTTTTTAAATGCCAATGTGTATGTAATGAATCTGTATGAAGATGTGGTCTGAGATCTGATCAAACCCATGGTTTGGTATCCCCAATACGTTGCTCGTCGCCATGTCGTATCGTTCTATAATGGACGGTGGTAAAACATTTTAGTGTGCAAATTCCTCATGCTTTCCAGAGAGTTGTAGCTCAGGTAGTTATTGCTTCCTATGAGGGAGTAGGATTCAAGGACCTTGTAAATTCAGGTGGATATTTTCAGCGACGATCGCAGCAGGTGCCGACATGGACGTTCGACAGTCACCACTCTTGTGCTCGCTATGGCAACAGCGGTTATCTCTGCTGTGATGTGAGGGGAAAAAAAAAAAGAATGACAAAAAGAACAACAGCATGGTTTCGGTTATCTGTTTATTATTGTCTGGTTTGACCTTTCCAACAAGTCACAGCTTTCAGAAGAATACTCGACTCTGGTGTGTGTGTGTGTGTGTGTGTGTGTGTGCGTGTGCGTGTGTGTGTGTGCCGTGGACCAAGGAGAGATGCTGGCCATTTCATGTTAGTCACAACGAGTGTAACAAGGCTAAGAGGAGAGTCTACTGCTCTGGGGATGAACGCTCTCAACAGAAGGAAGGAAGTGGAAGGTTAGCAGACCCAGCTGTCACTGAGGAGAGAGAGAGAGAGAGAGAGAATGCAGAGCCTCCAAGAAACAAAATGTTTCTGTATTATTAACCTTATAAAATAGGATGTTGATTGTGTAACATTGAAAATGGATCAATGATATCCACTGCACATAACACAAATTATACCAGATCATGACTAATTGGTGGGTCATTACCCCTTTCACGCAGATAAGAAACATCTACAATCTAGTCCTTTAAGGCTGCTCTCATTAACCCAATATTGAAATAATCCCAGAAGTCATCTAGCGTCATTCTCCGAGCTTTCGGACAAAGCGATCATAAGGAAAGTACTCCATGGCACCGAGCGTGATCGTTTCATCGGCCATGTTTTAACACCTCATTCACATCCAACAACGTACAACGGGGGACATGAACTCCTTTGACCCCCTCGCTACCATACCGTACGCCCTGGAACCCGCCACCATTGGACCGGCCGAGTGAAGTAGACGGTAGCCATTACAATCCTATTAGATTCTATTATGGGATGTCTGATGGGTGTGTGCCACAAGCCCACAATTAAAAACGATAAAGTAAAATATTATTGCCAGAGATCAGTGTGTGTGTGTGGGTGTGTGTCTGTGTGAGATGGTGGCGTGCGGGATCCAAATTCTTCCCATAA
The DNA here is from genome assembly GCA_900302345.1 of Melanonus zugmayeri. Classification (NCBI taxonomy): domain Eukaryota; kingdom Metazoa; phylum Chordata; class Actinopteri; order Gadiformes; family Melanonidae; genus Melanonus; species Melanonus zugmayeri. The sequence goes on from OMKN01017880.1 coordinate 8,049, forward strand.
TGCCTCATTTTTGAGGCAGCGTTCTTCGCCATTTGGACACATTGGACTCATTAGCCTGCGTGACGGCCACCCGTTAGCCGCAAATCGTCACTAATAAAGCCCTGAGTTTTGGCCCGCAAGCCTCATTTAGTCCTGGCCAATGACCTGGGTGTGTGTGTGTGTCTCTGTATTCCTGTCTACATTGAGATTTGTCGTAGTGTCCTTAGGGATGGTTATGGATTGGAATTGGGGGGGGGGGTTGAGTCTAGTTTAGTGGTTAGGGGTGTTTGATTCCCAGCCAAAACGTTCCGGGTTTGAATCCCCAATGCCCACAATCTACCTATAGGCGTCCTTGAGCAAGATGCCCTGGCCCCCTCCTTGTTCCTTAATGACCTGTATCTGAATCCACTGTATAAAAGCGTCTGCTAGATGACAAAATAGTAATTTAATAGTAATATAGTAAATAGTAAGTGTGTGCGTTTCTGCATCTCCATGTATGTGTCCCTCAGTGTATCTCATGGTATTTTCTGCAGTTTCTGTGTTTCAGCGCACTCTTATTTTGATGAAGGTTAGTGCTTTGTTAACCTGTGAGCCACTCAAAAGCGCTTTACAACTAGTGCCTCACATTCACCCATTCATACACGCATTCATACACCGCCGGCATTGTCAACCATTCATGGGAACAGCCAGCTTGTCTCAGTTAAGGTTAGGCGTCTTCCTCAGGGGCACCTCGACAATAAGCTACCTAGGAGGAACCGCGGGATCGAACCTGCGACCTGATTGCCGGAAGATCTCCTGAGCTGCTGCCGCCCACGCATCAGGCGCTAACAGTCGCAACAGTCAGTGTTGGGAGGGGGGTGGGGTTCCTGTAGACAAATGGGTACACTAAGCCATAGACACAGGCTTCATTAGCCCGATCCATATGCGCCACAGTGATCAATGCTAATCCTGACACTCGCCGACCCGAGGAGTTCATCACTCGCGTGACCTTTTTACTACCTGCTTTTCTATGTCAGAATCCTCTGCCGCCGCCTCTCATCACACCCTGGCTACGTCAATTCGGAGAGCCGCCGCCCCCAAATCGAACCCGATAGGTCGGTTTAGCATATCCTAGCTCGAGATGAACGACGCGACATGCGCGCCTCCAATACTAATGAGTTTTGTCAATAATGCGGTACGGGAAAGCGGCGGGTTGGTGTTTTGCTGCCGTTGGCACTCCGATTCAATTTGTGGACGTTAACGTCGCTAGCTAACTTGCTTAGGCCACCGTCGTGAGAGCGCTGTTATCGCTAGCTTGGTTTTGTGATTACTGATATTTCAAACTGAATCAAGCTAAATCAGATTTTAATTTTTTTTTCCATTGTTCATGCTCAGTGACTGATTGTAATGTGAAAGAACATTCCAGAAAGCCCATTAAAATGGCACGTTCTGAATAAAACAAGCCTTGTGCCACTTTTCTTGAACGCGTACGTGTATTAATGGCTCTACGCGTACTAATGACTGAGATCATAGACAATTTCACCTCCGAGTGCTTGGAGCCTCGGTTTTGGTTCGCACATTTGTCGAGATTGATGCGGTTGGGGTGTTCTCGGTTTGCGCCGAAAAGATAAATTTCACTAAAAGATAAAGATACATGCAATATTTATGTGTCTCTGGGGTGACATAATTCAATTAAATTAGGGTCAACCCAAGCACTATGTAACCTTACCTGTGGCCAGGAGCCTTTATATGTCCCCTCCTACCTTGATCTAATAGGTAAAGGGAGAATAAGTGAGGAGAGGCAGAGGTGAAACTAAATAAAAACTGAATCCACACAAACCTTTTTCAGGGCTCTTTTACTCTCTCCCGCTCTCTGACTGTTTCTCTCACTGTATCTCTTTCTGCATCTACTCTCTTTTGTAGAGCCGACTTTTGGATCCGATCGCGATCCCGATTTTGGAGAGTCCTAGCCCAGCGATTACCGATGTATTGACCGATATTTTGTCAAAAAATCGTCAATTTGAAAAACGTGTATTTTAATGAAGTTTCTATATTTACTAGTTAAGAGTGGAGCCACAGGGTTTAGTTTAGTGTGGACTAGTTAAGAGTGGAGCCACAGGGTTTAGTTTAGTGTGGACTAGTTAAGAGTGGAGCCACAGGGTTTAGTTTAGTGTGGACTAGTTAAGAGTGGAGCCACAGGGTTTCCTGACCGTGTCAATATGTTTAGACGTAAAGGAAGACTGTAAAGGAACGTGGAATTGAAATCACTTTAACAAAGGAGAAGGAATCAGTGGATTTGCTGTGTATTGAAATGAGACCAACACACTCTCACTCACACTAAGGAAAGGAGCTATGATGAATAATACCATAGACTGTATGAATACTGTATGAGTGAATACTGTATGAGTAATGTACTGTACTGAACTCCCAACACCGATTGAACCCAACATATAATCAACTAGTTTGGCCTGTGATACGCTCTGCACGTATCCACGTGCACAGGAATAGAAAAGCACAGCTACGCTGTTCTTGGGTCCTCTAGCGGGAAGCAGCGGCTGTGGCACACGAGAGAAGTTTGCCTCCAGGGCTTTCTGCCAGCGGCTATGGTTACTAAGCTTTGGATAACAAATAATGAGTAACAGTTCCATGGTCATTATCGTATTGTGTGTGTAGATAGAATAAATGGTGTGTCTGGATTGTTTATGAAAATGGTGTGATCGTAAACGTACGCATGTGCATCCACACGCCGGTTATTACACGGCTTACGAAATGTATTACATTTATTAAATAAATTAAGAAATTATATGTGTATAATGTAGTGAGCCACACATTCAAAAGTCAGTGTTGAGCATAGTTTGCAATCTGCTCTACTTTTTATACTTATTTACAAATTGAGACACATCGGCTGTATAACTGCCGTCAAAAAAGTCGGACTTCTAATCTTCTGGTCTCTTCCCCTCTTTCTCTGTTTTTCTACCTCTGTTCCTCTCTTACCCTTTGCTATCTGTGTCTCTCACTGCATCCCTCTCTCTCTCCCCCTTCCCTCTTTTCCCATGGCTATTTGCTCCCTCTGTCTCTCCTTCACTCTATCCTCCTCTTGCTGTCTTTCCCTCCTCTTCTCTCTCCTCTCTCCTCCCCTCATTCTCGTCCTCTCATTCAATCCCTTTCTCTCTACACCTCTCACCCTTCTCTTCTATCTTTCCCTTTTCTCTCTGTCTCTCTATCTTGTATCTCCTCTTGTCTCTCTCTCTCTCTCGTCTCGATGGTGTCCGTCCACCAGCAGAGAACCGTGTGAAAACAATGGGTTCGGTGAGATACCGCAATGAATGACTAATAGCGTCTCCTCCTCCTCCTCCTCCTCCTCCTCCTCCACACCTTCGCCTTTCATCATGTGAGAAAGTATTCACCCAGTGTGGATGTCAGTGAAGCAACGAAACGCCGTCATTTAAAAAGCGGTCCCAGAGAACGCGTTCAAATTATCGTTTGCGCGCCCATGTAACTGGCGGCCACACACCGCTTGGTAACAGATCTTTTTTTCCATCTTTTTTTAATCTTTAGAAGCGTGAATATTTTGTTTTATAACTGATGTTTTAGTCTAAGTCTCTACCCCAAGGCGGCAATGTAACCTACTCTGAAAATATTTTGTTGATTTGTTCTTTAATTGAGACACATAGACTCATAGAAGATGATTAGAAGATAATTACAAAAAAATGCCTCCTACCAATGCTGAGTTGATTTGGTGTAAATATCCGACTGTGATATATATTAAAAGCGGCATCTGGATTCTGTGTTCGGTAATCAACTCCACAACAAAATCATCATACAACTCCACAACAAAATGATTGTGTGAGACAAGCTTTCATTGTGAAGCTGCCTTTATGATCGCCAGGCTGTGATGTGAGAAGAGATTACAAAATAAAGTCTGTTGCAAATAGAGGGACACTTACTCTGAAAATAGCCCTGCTTTTATTCATGAACCGCATTCCTTTTTCAATATCACGTTATCAATATATATTTAACATAGAAACAGGTTTTAAACTTAGATAACAAATTATGCTTTTGATGGATGGAAAATTGAATGTTTTCTTAGCCTTTAGGGAATTAATGTTTAGTTGTAGTTCATAGTGAATTTAATTTCCATGATTAACAGTTTTTATTTCCCTTGAGTACATCTTCTATAGTTAAGATTAACGTTGAACAGAAGAGATGTTTTTATGTACGTAACTGAATTACTAAACTTGTTCTTGACCCCATGTATTTTATAATTAAGTAACTTAGCAGTAACCACCAGGCACTTCCACAGCAATCAACTATTGTAATAAGAAAACAAGGTTTGTTTTTAGCCTCACACTGTGAACTTCATGTGAACTAGTGCTACTAGTGCTGTGAAGCGCGTTACAGGGAACCTTTAGTTAAAAATAGCTATTCAGCTATAAGCTATTCCGACATGCTGTACTAGTTGTCCTAATGCCGCCATGGTTCTTTACCAATTATCAGTGTGCGTTAACCGCCATTTCTTCTTAGAAAATAGAAGCCCATTGAAACGTTTAAAGGAAATTGCCCCCATTTTGCAGCCTATTACCTTCAAACATATTGAGTGGTCTGTGTGTGTGTTTGTGTGTTTGTGCGAAAGCGATGGGGAAACAGGATTCACAGTTTTTTTAAGTGTCTGAGTATATTGGTTTTGTAACAGAGTAGTAACCTTCCTACTTTATCGTTTTTTGAAGTGCCGACTTTGAGGAATGTGCGGTGCCATCCTTTATCAATTTCTCGGTTCTACCAAAAAGGTATTTTGAGAACAGGTGTGTGACAGTTGATCCTAGCCACAAGCCACCGAAGTGGATTTCGCAGGGCTTCTCCGACAACCAGGACACGGGTGTGTGTTGAAAACCGGTTTATTGCAGAGTTTGAACAATGGTTTGTAGGCAGAGCGGGTGGTCTCCTGACATGTTGGCGCTCCCCTCGAGTGTGTGTGGTGATGGCTGGTTTAACCCGTGGGCCTTGATGTAATGCTCCACCCATCCCCAGAGTTTAATCAGCCTGACTCAGGCCAGGTGAGGCAGCTTAAACCAGCCACCAACCACACACACTCTACAGGGTGCATGTAATAGTAGAGTGAATGAATTGCTTATCCCTTCTTTTCAATGAGGAAGTCAAGTCAGGTTAGTTTGGCAAAGCCCTTCATCAAAATTACAGTCTGGTCGTGACACACAGCTTCAACCTTTAAACCGCCACATAATCCAATTTCCATTGCTGGAAGATGTTGGCAGGAAGAGTGAAAATGTCCAAACAATTTTGAAGCATTTGTGTTAAATATTCATTTTGGTAGAATTTGTTACTAAAATGGCTTCATACCGTTTTTGTGTGCCCTCTCCAATTCCTGTCCTTGGATTATGTCAGTGAAGAAGTGTCATGGTTGCTCTCGGTTAAAGGTGTTAAGCTTGAGGTTAGTTAGGGTGAGGAGTTCCTTGCTGTTTGGGACAGTGCAATGGCATTACACCTGTTATGGGCAGTCCATCGATGGATGGAGGGATGAATGATTGAATGATGCATGGATGAATGATGCATGGACGGATGGATGAATGATGCATGGATGGATGGATGAATGATGCATGGATGAATGATGCATGGATGGATGAATGATGCATGGATGGATGATGCATGGACGGATGGATGAATGATGCATGGATGGATGGATGAATGATGCATGGATGGATAGATGGATAGAGGAATACATGATAGATGGATAGAGGAATACATGATAGATGGATAGAGGAATACATGATAGATGGATAGAGGAATACATGATAGATGGATAGAGGAATACATGATAGATGGATAGAGGAATACATGATAGATGGATGGATGGACTTTGTATGATCCCTTTGACAGAGATTTTTAGCTCCCCATCATAAGGGGAGTAGTATTTGTAGGAAATTCATGGAAAAAAATACTTAAGGGGTTTGTAGATGGTGGATGTTATATAAGAAATGTCTCCATTTTCTTTACTTTGGTTATTTTTTATACATTTGTTAAGACGAGCGGAAACCCAACGTGTTACACATTACAAACGAAGACGAAGGGCTTGTGGAGTTCCTCGTCGTGGAGGAGACATTCACCCTATTTTTACACACCAGTGACTCACCCACAGCACTACAAACTTTCCGCGCTATTCTCGTCCTCCCGCGTACGCTCCGACTTCTTTCAAGAACCGGAGCACTCGACCGCGAGCGCCTTCCCATAATAACCTCGCCCCTGCGCCGCTCAAACACACCTACTGTCTGAGAGGCGCACAATAAAGTCACGCG
>OMKN01017886.1:0-11324 GCA_900302345.1 Melanonus zugmayeri
GAGAGAGGAGAGAAAGAGAGGAGAGAGAAGGGAAGAGAGAGAAGGGGGAGGAGAGAGAGAGAAAGAGAGAGGCAGAGAGAGGGGAGAAGAGAGTAGGATAGACAGAGAGGGGAGAGAGAGAGAGAGAGAGAGAAGGGGAGAGAGAGAAAGAGATGAGAGAAAGAAAGAAGGAGAGACAGAGAATGAGAGAGAGGGAGAAGAAGAGAGAATGAGAGAGAGAGGAGAGAAGGAGAGAGAGAAGGAGTGGAGAGAAAGAGAGAGGAGAGAAAAGGGGAGAGAGAGATGAGAGAGAAAGAGAAGGAGAGACAGAGACAGAGAAAGAGAAAGAGAAAGAGAGAAAGGAGAGAGAAAGAGAGAGACAGACAGATAGTGTGTGTGTGTGTCGGGGAACCCAGAGGGAGTTCTGTGTTGAGCTCAACTCTGACCTGTCGGGGTGTGTGAGTCCGACAGGGGAGCCCAGAGCGGGCGTTGGGTTTCAGACGGCCTGTTAAACTTATCGGGGCGAGGTCACATAAGTCCAAAAAACAGCTTTGCAGAACAGCAGATAAATGTAAAGGGGGAAAAAATGAACATTGCAGGTACATGTCGTTGGGTCAGCCATGCGCCAACGCAAAAAAAAAGACTTTTCCCTCCCGGGCCGCCGATGATAGTTATATCAGAGACAAGGAAACAAACAACTGCTTAATCGATTATCTGCCTCCTTGCGCTCAACAACACGTTGGCTCGCTCGTACGCCGCATCAATCTCGCGTGTCTCAAAACGTCCTTCAACAACATTCTTTTCGGGAAGCACTGAACAAATGTCTCCTCCAGGCAATCAGTGAGAGCAAGAGCGAGAGAGTGAGAGAGTTAGAGAGAGAGAGAGAGAGAGAGAGAGAGAGAGGGGCCTCGGACTAAAAGGGATGGGTCACAGCGCATATATCCGATTTCCCGTGGGCTAATGTTGTTGCTAGCGCTTACTTAAAGGAACGCCGTAACTATACAGTCCAAAAATATATTCTCAGCTCAGCTTTCGTTTGTCTAAGCATGCAGAAAGAAGCAGGCTCCCGTGATGAGACAGAGACACAGACAGAGAGAGAGAGAGAGAGAGAGAGAGAGAGAGAGAGAGAGAGAGAGAGAGAGAGAGAGAGAGAGAGAGAGAGAAAAAAAGAACCTGATGAGACTATACTGTAACTGTCCCAGAACATATGAAGGTTCCAGAACTCTCTGAGTACGTATAAAGTTTAGAGAACCATCAGAAGATACCAATGTTCTAGAACCATACCAGAACATACTAAGGTGTATGGGGGGGGTTGTTCCAAAAGGTTCATAGCAAGTGGAACAAAAAACAACTTTAAGGGTTAAATCACATGCCCTTTTTTTTTTTAAATTAAACCCAAATGGCCAATAATTCTAACCCTAAACTGAACACTAAAATAGCACCACAGGGGGTGAGGAGATTGTTCACAGTAAGACTACAGTGCTCAGCACCTCAACAATACCTCAGTATTATCTATAATCTATATACAGTACATACAGCTGCTCTGTCTTCACCAGCCCTTTGCATGAGACTCAGGCTACTCATAGAATCAAACTGAGGGAATGCTTTCATTCACATCATTCACCTCATGGAAACTGGGAGACTTCGAATTCTCTGAAGGGTTAAATTATGGGATGTTTATAAGCACATGCACATCCTCGCTAAGAGAACTCCCAGTTTGAATTTATTTGTTGTAATCATCAACGTCGCACATGCACCACAGCACATGCATAAAAAAAAAAATCGGAAGAGCTTTGGGTAACTCTTGCAAAGTTTACCTCAAGTCTTTTATAATGCTGTGTTTATAAAATATAGAAGACAGAAATACAGAACCATGAACGGGCTGCATCCATTCTGCTTTCTCAGAACTTTCTGGAAGTGGGACAGCTTCTCGGGCCCCGGCAGCGATGTTTATCTGGTGCCGAGCCCTGTGTTATGAACGGCTCCCATTCCAGCCCTCAAGCTCTTGTTATTGTATTCTAATTTGTATTCTGAATGTTAAAACACTGGAATGGACCTGGCACATCGCAACACACACATTTGTTGCGGACATCTCCCAAAAAAATCCCAAACCCGCCAAAACTTATCAGGGTTCATTGCTAAAAAATAAAGTATATCTACGAAACACAACATTTTCCTTAAAAGAGAAGAGTTGAGTAGCAGGAGGGTAACCCCTTGGAGATACTGTGTGGTTTCCTCCCGCATGTCCTAAACATCTCTTTCATTTGGAGACCAGACCCTCGCAGGGCTTTGAGGGGGTGCCAGTGCCCAAGATGTATCAGTGCTCTGAAATCTGGAGACAGGCTGTTTGGTTTACTGCAGCTGTCCTCGAATAAATATTATCCATGCGAATGAATCTCTCCCATGTCACGCTTGTTGCACTCGTCTACAGTCCAGCGATACCGAATCCCAGAGCTTATGGTCGAAAAATGTTAAAAAACGAAACGTTTTATAGGAGTTTATGCAGCCTTTTCATGAAGATTATATGTATTACTGTATATAGTTCTAGAAACAATATATGGATGAAGTCACATACACTGACAGTTTGGCATGTTTTTTTTGTATTCGATTTTACAGAGACAGATTGCTGCATGAACAGAAATACAGACTAATAACAGAGACATATTGTGGCATGGACAGACAAACAAATAGATGGACATACATGCTGCAGCATTGACAGACAGAAATGCAGACAGACAGGCTGCAGCATGGCTAGACATACAGACAGAGAGGAGCTGCATGGAGAGACAGCTGGTTTGACAAACTTATTCACTAGGATGGTATGGAAGCTCTTCCTACCTGAGTGAAGACTGTGTCCTCACACAGGGCTGACCACGGCTCCCCCTGCTGGTCAGCCCTGACCTCTGCACCACACGCAGACTGGAGCCTACACACTCACACACACACACACACACACACACACACACACACATACACACACACACTGTTAAGACTACATATACACACTATGCGCTATATTAAGAAAGTGAATCAAACTTTATTTATATAGCACATTTTGTGCAAAACAGCTATAAAAAGTGATTGATTTACCGATGCCTGCATTTGCTGCCCCTGTCCTGCAGGGGGCAGTGGTTCTGTTTGTTGCAACGGGAACATCCCCTGGGTTTCAGGATGGTCCGCTCCAGGTCAATGACCTGCTGCACCACGGCCTCCCTCTCCTCCGTCAGGCAGTCTTTAAACCTGCAGCCACAGGGCAACCAACCAGAAGAGACCCAGAGAGAGAGGTGGCCACGCCCACTATTGTGTAGTCACAACGTGCTTTTATTTCAGGCGTCTTAAGAAAGCTGGTGTAACGTGAATGAGGAATACGTGTTTCATACTGTAGGGGCCATGGCTCCACTAAATCATAAATAAATAAGTTATTGGTCATGTACTTGCTCTTTAACACCATTATGAGTTCTATTGAGTACATATATACACAAATACTAAAGGCACATCTTTACCTTGATGCATTACCTCATCTTATTTGTTATTGGCTAAAAGGAGTGCCAACATAGATAAATCAGTTAAGTTAAGGCTAGATATGCTAGCGGAGTAAGGTTATGTTAAGGAGGCTAGGTATGCTAGCTGATTCAGGTTAAGTTAAGGGTAGATGAGCTAGCTGTTAGCTAACCTCTTGACGCAGAGCATCCAGTAGCGCTGCTGCATGCAGAGCCTCTCAAACTGATCTGCTGTCTGCTCCAGCTTCTTCACACCGTTGCTGTTCTCCTGCTGCAGCGCACACACCTAACACACACACACACACCACCGCCACACACCCCCCCCCCCCCCACACCCCACACACACCCCACACACACACACACACACACCAACGATACCAATATGAGTACACATTTTATGCAAGTGTTTCTAACTCTATGTGTTCCTTCCAGATCATAGAATGAAGATTGAACAGAAAGATGTTTTGAGTTTCAACCTGTAGTGTTGAAACTCAAAACATGGAAGACGATGGGAGGAGAGCCAGAAGTCCAGTTCTCCTCATTTGTTTAGTTGGTCTAATGGCTAAGACGTCTTCTAAGAAAGATTACTGTCGACATGGCCCGGTGTTTCTCTGATAGGCTAAGAAGGCAGTCTTTCTGAATCCAAGTGGCCGTGTTCATCTCAGAGAGGGGGAAGTTGTGGTCTTTCCAGACCTCCGCTCAGACTAATCTAGTTCTACTAAAATACAGCTTGGCACATCAGGCCTCTATTGTTGGCGAGAGCATATGGATCAGCTTTCGTTTTGCAGGGGATTTGATGTTTCATTGACTAATCAAGTAATTAGAACTACTCCAAGCGAAACAGTGAACCACAATGCATCGCTCTGAGCCGGCAGGTAGCCATTTTGGATCAGCTAACTCTAATTTATGTCGTCCAACATGGCCAACTGCCACTCAACGTCCTCAAGAGATGTTTGAGCCTTCTGAAAACATTCTAAAGACAAAGTATGTTTGGAAATGGTGGTTGAAAAGGTTTGAAAATATAACTACTTTCTTTGTATTTTAATTCTGAGCAACCTGGCATTTGTACCAACATGGCCACCTAATCAATCCCCTGGTCCCTAATTGGATAGTTTCATTCCTCACCTCTCCAGGATGTGGCGAGCGTTCATCACCCAGGTGGGGGCTACCCAGGTAGTGGACTCTATAGCTCTATATAAATGCAATGATTATTTTTGACTGTATTTACATGTAAAGGGCATGGCAGTAGTTACATTACTTCCTGTGTCTTGGGTGTTATTTTAGTTAGTTGCAGTTCCCTCACCTTCCTCTGGTGGGCGCTGTGGAGCTGCTCCAGCTGCTCTCGCTGTTTCTGCTGCTGGATCCACAGATCCTCCACCTCCAGCTCTTTACTGTGGGCCGCAGTTTGATCCAGATACTCTCAACAACATCCAGAACAACGGCAACAACAAACATTTTACCAAAACATAGATGGTAGATACAACAATCCATCCAAGTAAGGATAACTAGAGTTGTACCATCTTGTGTGGATGGCTTTACTGGGTCTAGTGAAGCAACAGACAGTACTGTTAATATTGTACCACATATGCAGCTTTAAAGCCTAATGATAAACTCTATAGACAAGGTGTTGTTGGTTTGTACTATCAAACATTTTTTTGAAGCCCAGTTCGAAGAGTTCGAACCCCAGTGTCTGCAGTCTACCTGTAGGCACCCTAGATCAAGATGACCCCTAACCCCTACCTCCTCCTAAATGCTGCAAATGCTTTGGATCAAAGCGTCTGATAATTGACTAAAAGCATAAAAATGTAGAAACATATCAAAGCTCATTGCTGTCATTGTGTTGACAGTTCCTAATCCTGAAGCACCCTGTGGTTCACTGTGGGGGAGGGAGCGAGGTGGGGGACGTTCTAAAGGGGGGTTAGGGGGGTATTTTCGGCTGACTCGTGGTATCACTTGGACCCAAGATGTTTTCCTTTGGTCTCGATGCGACGCGTGAGACGGAGATCTGCCGTGTGTGGAGCTGCTGGCGGCGGCTTCTCTTGGCGGCGAGCTCCATATGTTGAGATGTTAATCAAACTACGACAGCTTTCATTTGTTTTTATGTTTGTCTGCATAATATCGCGTGTCCTTATCTAAAAGACTAAAGAAAAGAAAATTTATTTTACATTGTTGTTTTCTTTGGCAAGCTAAGCGGACCGTAGGAACAAAAATGTTAAAATCGAACCGCGACTGATTTAATACGTTTTAAGACAACAGTATGGGGTGACAGGAGAGCAGACATACACACACACACACACACACACCCATCAACAGCTGAAGGCTGTAGCCTGATGCTACTGTTGGCCGCTGCTACCGTCTGGTGTGCTAGACAGTAAACAGTCTAGCAGTCTTAGTTACACTTTTAACTTTAAATAAAGTGATCTTTTATTTTGAACAAAAGGCACACTGCGCTCCTTCCATTATTTATTCTGCCGAGACATTGGGCCTACCTGTGCAGCTCCGCTTGGAGGCTCTCTACCAGTGCTGCTCTGTGCTGGGTCTCAGCATAGAGCTCCTCCACCAGTCCCACCAGCTGCCCGTCGGAGCTCTGCAGGGCCAGTAGCTCAGAGCGGAGCTGGTCCACCTCCATAGCCAGCAGCTCCATGTCTCTGGAGTTCTCCTCCACAGTAGGGCCCACCTCTGCACTGAGGCCCACCTCCGCCCTCAGGCCCACATGATGCTTCAAGAATTCCACCAAGCCCTCCAGAGACAAGGAACACAGAGGCCAGACCATAATAAGTAACCTTAGTAGCTAAAAGTGTAACCATAGCAACTGCCAAGTAACCGCACAACTAATTCAAAATACACACTTCCATCTGAAGGTCAGTCGGTTTGTTTGGATCATATTTAGGAAGAATGCTACAAATATTAGGACAGTTCCCAGCATGGGGGGAGCCATGCTTTGCTCTCTCCAGCTGGGTGGGGTTTAGATGGATCCCTACATCCCTGTGTCTTCAGCCCAGCATGTCTTCAACCACTGCATGCTTTGACATACTTTTGCATTAAATCACCATGTAGAGCCTTTATGGATGAGTGAAGAGAGACAGGTCAGTGAGTTGAAGAAGAGAGGGAATGACATGTAGTATTGGGCAACAGGTGGGAATCGAACCTGGGTCGCTATGAGGGCGCATCGCACACATGATTAGTGCATTTGCAGGTTGAAGAACCACGTCATCGCATGTTCATTTATTTAGGACACACAAAATCACATCCTTAAAGAGGTATTGGCCTCCAGCCCAGAGGGATTGGACAGAGGACCTTTATATCAGGCCATGAGTTAGATTAACCAGACAGAGGGCCAACCGGTCATCCAGTTTCATTCACCAGGAGAGGGCTCCTTACCAAGCCCAGACCCCCCCCTTCCTGCACCGTCTCCTGGGGAGGCTCGAGGGGGCAGCTGACTGTGCTTGGCACGTCCCAGGTGAGAATGTGTCTAACTCCCGACCAGGAGCTCCAAACCCTGGCAATAAAACCCTGCTTGCTCAGCAAAATACCCACTGGAAAGTTTGGAAGAAGGGAAACAAAGGGAAACTTGGAGGATATTTAAGAAAATCTTTTCGCCACATGTTTTCAGAACGAAATGTTTTAAATATGACCAAAAGATCATAATCCCAAATTTAATGGTAATAAAATGTGTGGATGTCAACATGGGCACATAATTGGTATGTAATTACTGTAATTACTGCATGCTTGGCCAGCTGGCAGCGCGAGGGCTCAGTGCGTAGCGGTGGAGAAGGTGAGGAGGGTTTGAAGTTAAACTCTGGTGACATAAAACGCACAAGACGTTCCAGGACTTCAAAAGAGAGTTGGTCGAGGGTAGGATGACGTTGCTAGGCAACCCTTTGATCACCACACCGACACAGAAGTACATCAGGACCGGGATGAAGGCTGAGAACGGACTAGGTTGACTCTAGCGCCTACTAGAGTAGAGTACAGTGATAGAGTAGAGTAAAAGTAGAGTAAAGTAGAGTAGGCTCTAGCACCACCTACAAGAGTAGAGTAATAGTAAAAATGAAGTAGAGTAGATTAGAGTAGTGAGTAGAGTAATAGTAGAGTTAGATTAGGGTAGAGTTAGAGTAGAGTAATAGAGTAGAATATCAGAGTACAGTAGAAAGTAAATACAGTAGAGTAAATTGTGAGAGTAATATAAGGCTAAGTTGACTCTAAGTTCTATTAGAGTAGAATTGTGCCGCAGTGCTCAGCGATGCTTCAACTTTAATGTTTTGGCATCTCTGTCAGACTTGATTCATATGGTGTTCATCATATGAATTATGCTTGAGAAATTGCTGTATATATACCATATATTTAAAGTAATGATAATTAACTTTAAGCATACATATATTATGTATGTATGTGTGTATGTATGCGCTGTATCTGATTAAATTTCCAATATTGGTTGTATGCTTTGATTATACTCAGCCTCACTTGCAAGTCACTTTGGACAAAAGCACACCAATGTATCTCTATGAATGAATCCTTTCTCATGACTAAACTGACGTTTCTGAACACTGTGCTCCTCTGTGCTAGGAGGAGGCTATCTGTGGGGTTAGATTTGTAATTTTTTATTTAACCTTTATTTATCCAGGTTGAACACATTAACATTAAAATTCCCTTCATTATGTTAGCTGCGGTACCTGCTGCTGGTGGAGGTGGTCCACCAGGTGGTCCTGTTTGCTCCTCAGCTCCACGATCATCTGCTCCTTCTGCAGGAGGTGAACAGCCATGGCCTCCAGATCATTCTGCAGCCTCCTCTCGTTGTCCCTGGACACCATGGTCTCTCTCTCCAGCTGGGCTGTAGGACCAAGCTGACATTCATTTATTCTATTCTATTTACTGAAGAGTTACTGATGTGTGCAACACTGAATATAAAGTTCATCCAAAAACATCCAGAAAACTCATTTAAAATAAATAATTAAATACACTGCAAAGCAAATGTTATCTTTTAGTTTGTCTATCTCTGTCTATCTGTAAATGCAATGCAGGGGGGAAAAAAGTAAACTTGAAATGCATGATCCAGCAGTTCAGTGAAGGACTGAGGTCATTGCCTGAAGCTCTCACCTCTCTCATGCGCTAGCCGGTGACACTTGGCTGTCAGGTACTGGATCTGACTGGAGTCTTCGTCTCGTGCTCGGAAAAACCTCCTCATCCTCACTCAGCTCGTAGCGGTTCTGGTCTACGTTTGGTTTGGCCCGGCTGGTGCAGTCCTAAATCCGGAGTGTTTGGTTTGGCTTGACCGTGTTAGAGTTCAAGTTAAAGGCGGCAGGTGTATTCCACACTCTTCAGGTTGGGCAGGTAAGTGTTGCGTCTTCTGCGGGAATCAAACAGTGTGAAGGACAGCAGTGTTTCGCTGGTGCAGAGGTGTTGGAGGGGTCGTGCATGTAGGGGCGTGGAAAACGGCTACAGAAGGCAAGTTTAAGCATCAATCCAAGTGTCTGTTTTCATAACTCTGAGGCAAGGGGGGTGTGTGTCTGTATGCGTGTGTGAGATCGTCTAACCTAGATAGCCTGAATGTGAACATAAACACGACTCTGTTAACAAATCAAAAAGTGTCTATCTTATGTGACGTAATATAACTAATTATGTTTTCAGTCCATGCGAGCGGATATTCAAATACCTGTTGGATTTAGTCGGACATGTTGGATCTAGCAAGTATATGGAGCGCGGTGGAACCTCCCAGATCTATGCCTCAGGGGGAAATCATAAAATAACTCCATAGCAGCTTCAGTGGTACTAAAATACAGTGGGTGGTGACTAATGACATGTTGTCAAGCCTTTGTATGTATGTACAATACGTATGCATGAATACAAAGACGGGGATGTCTTTGCAGAAACACTTACACCGTCATGGATGATTTGGTTAAGGGGCCGGGGCCAAAGATGAGTTGAGTTGAACGCAAGAAAAGAGAATGAAGCACACGTAGTCTGATTGGTCATATTGCGAGATCTCAGGGGAAATCAGGGAATGATGTAATTGTTTTTCTCTCTCTGAGCCAAACTTTGAAATGGACTGATGTAATTGAAATAGAATAATGTATACTGTGGGTTATTACACATTGTGTATATGCTCAATCACCCTAACATATATAGGTTTTATCTGTAATTCTTTTCTAATGGTAAGATTCAGCCAAACAGAACAGTGCGTGTCCACGTGTTTCAACAAGAAGCTACGTGTCCCGTCCCGTTCGTATAATACATGTCCCATCCCTACCCGAGTTATTCAGCTGACCTTAAACTGGGAGTGTAAACCAGGGTCAACGCCACTCCTACAGGGAGGGTTACATTCCTCCTCTGGAGCAGTTCACCTTTCCTGCCTGCTGGAGGCGCCAAACCCTAACTAGGGTTTGTCTGTGAGTTGGCAAATAGCATTTAGACTTTAAATCACTTATCAGGTGGCCAGCCATGTTTGCAATTTTAAGCAAACAAAGTGCCATTTAACAACAGAAAACTTATTAGGTTTAGGTTTCTCATATTAGGTTTAGTAGTAAGGTTAAGGTTAACAATCAGGCTAATGCATCTCGGAATTATGTTAATTTAGGTCAAACCACAGACTAAATATTGAGATCTAGAATAAATGAACTTATAGATAATACGTTTTTAATTATTAAGATAATTTTAATCAGATCAAACCTCAGATACATACAGGGAACATTTTGAGTATATATAGTGACCTGCAGACGACATGTACCACATAATGACATGTATATTGTTACTAAAAATAGACACATTTTAGTAGCAATATGGATGATGTTGTATAATATTATAGTAATATGTGGATGTGAAGGAGTTTTGCTTGACATAAATCAAAAAAGTCACACAACCACATAGGATTTTATATTATAAAATACAAATAATAATATAAATATATTTTTTTAAACATTGCACGTTAAAACATTTTCGGAAAACACTGTGTTAAAAAATGTCCAAACCATTTAGAAAGCAAGTGAAGAGTATGTCATGAAACCAGTCCAGGCCTAACCAACTCTAAACCCTAACCCTGGAGGGCTAGGAAACACCCTCCTTCCAGGGATGGGCAGAGGTAGAGAGAATAGTGAAGCTCTGAGATTAGTTAATAGACAGACATGTAGACAAGGCAAAACAAGCTGAGTGGTGTGTAAGCACATGAGTACATCTGGTGTTACGAGCCTTTTAAAAACACAAGGGCAGCTTAATCTGCCACCACTGTCTGATCAGAGAAATGTCAAACATATGGTGACAAAGTCAAGTTGTGTAGGAGATGATTCTGCAGTCCAGCAACGACTTCAGCTGGGATGAGGTCAAAAGAAAAGGTGCTGTTTGTTGGTCAAAAGAATAAGCATAATGTTCACTTTAGGACAACAGGTATACATACAAGTTGGATCATCTTCCCCAGTGTTTGGATGCCGGGTGAAGATCTGATGACACCAGGCACGGCGCCAGGATTTTTTCTCTGCTGGTGCTAAGGCGGGGCTTGACCAATACGTGGGGGGGGCTAAAATTTAACTTTTTCATATTTCTTTATTAAAAAATTTAAAAAACTAAAATGCTTGAGGGGGCTTAACTGGGGCTATGCAGATTTGTGACGGGCTATAGCCCCCCCTAGCCCCGGTGTAGCGCCGTGCATGGATGACACTGAATGTTAGCATCACTGCAGGTAGTGTCATCAATAAGTTATTACAACTGTAGTTCATTAATAAAAATATCTGAAGGCCAACATTTGCTTCAGACTATTAACGTGAAGAAGACTTTCTTGAGGATGACGCTCAGATGAAATTTGTGAGGAGATGGTGACCAGAAGGACGTCAGGAGACAGGTGTGATACAGCTCAGG
>OMKN01017888.1:0-21896 GCA_900302345.1 Melanonus zugmayeri
GCTCGTTACAGTCATGTTGATGGTCGGACACAACCAACCTGTTGGGACAGCGCAGTGTAATTATACATCATTACAGTCATTATCTAGAGGAGTTTGAGAGAGAAAACACACGATCAGAAATTGACTGACTGCAGCTGGGTTATTAGCATCTCTATATAGAACCGACTGTCATGGCCATGCTCCTGTCTCTGTGTTTGTTACTGTGTGTTTCCCTGTTTTGAGTTGTTGTCATTCCCCACCAATCCACCAGATGCCCTCAGACTTTTCTGTGGTGCAGATCTCCCTACCTGCACCTCATTCCCTCATCAGACATGTTCTTCATTGTTTCATGTTCTTCATTGTTCTGTTATGGTTCTGTCACAGAGGAGTGCTGGCAGCAGGTACACCAGAGATAGGACAGGACCCAAATGCAGAGGCCCGAGGCAGGCAGGAGACATTCAAAACTAATTTAATTAATAACTAAACCAAAAAGCTTGCAGGTAACAACGAACATGAAATAACAGGACAACTACACATGACAAACATACACCTAACATTAGACAACGATCTGACAAAGGAAGTGAAGTATAACAGAGTCTGATGAGGGAATGAGGTGCAGGTAGGGAGATCGAGGAAACTCGGGTGAGGGGAATGAAGGGATTGCAGGAAAGTCTGAGGGCATCTGGGGGACTGGTGGGGAATGACAACTCAAACCACAGGAAAACACGCACACACTAACAGTATTTTCGTACTGCATGCACAGCATGCAGTACTGTATGCATTATTCAATACAAAATCACAATGTTAGTTCTATACAGACCTAGGCCCGAGAACGGGCAGTATTTCGCTGTACTTTGTACTGCATACGAGCTACTGTACGCGCACACTACGCAATACAAACTACTGTCAGGTCTGATGGGCGACAAGCGAACTCACCGCCGCGTTGGTTTTGGTTCTGGGAGCTCGTTTCCTTCATCTTAAATAAACACAAATAGGTCCATTAACAACAGCACGTGTGTGTAATTCACTGCATTACCTCAAGTGCATCCGTAGGCATTGTCTCTGTGCACACTTTAACATTTAACCTGGAGATAGCGTCCTACTGTATCAGGCGTTTGGAAGTGGGTTCACCCGTTTACAGAGGTTGCTTTTATCATAGCAATGGTTGACAAATGTCACTATGACGGGTTGTCCTGGGACTAAAACTGCGAAACGTTAATATACCTGTTTTCTTGGTGTCTCCGCCATTCCATACAGCTTCTTTAAATTTCTCCAGATCTTCATCTTCACTACTACTCGATTCATCAGACCCGTTTTTACCGGAGGCGGCCATGATGGAACCACGTGTTGGCTTGGCTTCGCCGCAATGAATGCTGGGTAATGGTGTTTGTTCTGTTATTTGTACATTTATTCAACAAACAAGAACATAATCTACATTTTTTTTTAGGTAGTCCCCAAAAACCCCACACATCCCACACAAAATCTCACATGAATTTAGGATTTCAACAGGGAAAAAAAGTTTAGTTTGCCCTCAATCATAATACATAGACATAAAAAGCCAAAATTGAAGGGATATTCCAAAATAATTGAAAAAAAAGACCAATAGTAATTAAATGGACATTCATTGGTTTACAAAAGGCAATATTAAAATATACATTTCATAGATAAGAGAGCTGAAGAAGAGGAGTCTTTAGCTTATTGGTTGAGGTGCAGTCTGAGTTAACTCAGCTGAGTTAAAGGTTTTACAAACAAGAGCACAGTGTGGAGCACAAGGCACAGGAATGTCAGGCTACGGTGGAGAGAAAGGGTCAAGTAAAAGGATCGACAATCCAAAGTCGATCATAGCTGGACGTAGGTGGAGCAGAGGGGAGAATGGAAAATGAAACAGAACTAAAATGGCTAATGCTAAACTGCGCTACACGTCTATGCTTGGCAATACTGTAATACACCCGGGGCCATGCTTGCCTCCTTCCATTTGGGAGTCACAATTGTCAATTGCAAAAGGTAGCGTCAAATCTACCGATATCTATCGACATGTTCGACTGAAGTATATAAAGCAAATCTAGACTACTTCCTGAAACGTTATGAAAAGTTATAAGGACCCAATAGATCAAAGACTATTCCTTCAAAATCATATCACATAGAAAAATATGTTAGTTTTGTATGATGGGTCTGGAAGTAAAGTAAACAGTGTCGTGGTGTCGATCATCAACGAAAGATGAACATCTTATGAAGGCAGGGTTGGTGTCATTTCCGAAGAACGGGGTTTCCGATGTAGGGGATGCATGCGTCAAGAAAGCGCACTTTTCCCCCTAACAAAGTCTCTGTGGAGTGCTGATCCAGGGAAACCCTCAAACCCGTGTCATCAATGCACATGTTCTTGTCCCTTGGGCACTACCGGCCTTACTGACCCCCGTTGTAGGCGTAGTCCGCCTTGTTGTGCATTATAAGTTTGTTATCCACAAAGTAGAAGCTGTCTGATCTGGTTTCATAGGGGTGCTTCACCATGAGGCGAACTGGGCCGTTTGGAAGAGAGGAGAGGGGAGAAATGCATTAAAAAAAATGTTTAAATGCAGAAAACGACTGGATGACAAATAACATAACAACTCACTGAGGTCCTCTGGAAGCTGGGGGAACTCGTAGATGTGCTCGCAGGTGTTGCAGCTGTTGGGAATGCAGAATCCGAAGTCAAAGTCAAAGTTCTTGAGGAGGCGCCCTTGGAAATAATGCCGCTCAATCATACGGAAGCTGTTAATAGGACTGTCCCCCACGGTAAACTCAACACTGGGTTTTGAAGAAGAAAAAGGGAGGGGACAACATAGTTAGTCCTACAGATACACATTCATATTAAATGCACATAATGAGCTTGGTTTCAATTTGTCACCGCTTTTTTGTCACTTACGTTGCACCAACAGTGCGAAGTTTTAGGAAGGCTGGTGTAAATTGATACCGGACAAAACGGCCAGCACTGGTATCCAAATCCCCAACCTCATCTTCATGCTCCAAGGGATCTTTTTTTCCATACACAATAAAACAGAAAACATCAAATGTTCTGAGTGGATACATTGAAAAAGATTATTATACATTTCATTTCTATAACGTTCATTTTGTTAGTGAGTTAAATATAACTCGTCTAATGTTTTCAGATCAAAATTCAACTAATAATGAGGTGGGTTCATGAATCAGATATATAATGTATTTAGTAGGTTGATGAGACATTACTACTACTTTCAGATAGCAGAGAGTCAGAGTTTAGCTTTCTGTGATCAGACGACGGGTTTAGTTCTGCATTCATGTGCAGACATGTGTTTATAGACATGTTTATAGAAATCATGTGTTTATAGAGATCAGTGTCACCCGGACAATGAGACTCACCGCAGTTTGGTGGCTTCGCAATCTCAAACAGCACCGTCCCGGTCTCCAGGTCTCTGATCTTGAACCGCGTGAAGTCAACGCTGTACACATTGTCTTCGGGCTTACATAGATAATCTGAAACGTGAAACAACAGATATACATCTATAGGCTGGGTTTCTCTTTTAATACTGTACTGGGGGAACCCTGCATGATGTAGGCAGGGTTTCTCTTTTAATACTGTACTGAGGGAACCCTCTGTACTAGGGGAACCCTGCATGGTGTAGGCTGGGTTTCTCTTTTAATACTATACTGGGGGAACCCCCTGTACTGGGGGGGAACCCTGCATGGTGTAGGCTGGGTTTCTCTTTTAATACTGTACTGGGAGAACCCTCTGTACTGGGGGAACCCTGCATGATGTAGGCTGGGTTTCTCTTTTAATACTGTACTAGGAGAACCCTGCATGGTGTGGGCTGGGTTTCTCTTTTAATACTGTACTGGGAGAACCCCTGTACTGGGAGAACCCTCTGTACTGGGGGGGAACCCTGCATGACGTAGACATTGTCTTCGGGCTTACATAGATAACCTGAAACGTGAAACAACCCATACACATCTAAAGCATGTCAATAGATACAGACAAACGCAAACGCAGATTGTAGTAGTAGTGTTTAAACCGCATACCCTCGGTGACCGCCCGGAGCCCCAGGACGTGGTCCGGGGAGATCTCCTTCCCCAGCGCCCGGAGCTCATCCTCCGTGACTACAGGGTATTTATCAGCCTGGTTGCGTCGTGATATTAGTTTCTTTAGCATCCCGCCGGCGGTCTTCCGCTCCCTGGGGGTCGTACCGGGGCTCACGGCGGTGTCCGTCTGCCCTTTGACCGCGGGCGCGGTTTTGTTTCTCGATCCGTTCATGTCGGTAGTTGAGCGTTAAGTGAGAAAAGTGCGTTATTTTGTTTTGTAGCGATCTCAGAGAACGCTCGAGTGGATCCAAGATGGCGCCGGTGTGAGTGGAGGACACAGAAGCTGGGTCGTGATTGGCTGTGGACGCTGCCGGTCGTCATAGTTACCTGAGAGGTGCGCTAGATTTGCATACGGTGTGACCTCTGTGTGAGTGGGCAGTACTAGTGGTGTCCGGGTGTTTAATAATAAATAATATGATAAATAATATAATTAATCATATCTATTTCCAGTCATATAGAAATTAGAGGTATGCGTTTTTATTATTTATTTATTATTATATATTATTATGATTCTGATTCTGATTTATTTATTAGTTTCCTTTTAAATGTAATTTAATTAAACTTTTTAAATCTTGATATACTGTACAGGGGGAACCCTCTGTACTGGGGGAACCCTGCATGATGTAGGCTGGGTTTCTCTTTTAATACTGTACTGGGGGAACCCTCTGTACTGGGGGGGAACCCTGCAGGATGTCGGCGGGTTCGAGGGAAACCTTTCTGCGCAACACCGGACATTTCTACTGAAGAAGAAGTTGCGATGGTGCGAGTGAAGTCAAGGTAAACTCATCTCCCCGGAACATGCATTCAAGTTCGGCCTTTTAGTATTACAATGATTGTCCTTCTTTCTGCAGATATTTGCTGTGTGAGATAAACGTCTCGGACCCATCGAAGCGGTTGTTGATGGACGACAGGGCGATCAGCGCGGCGGTGAAAGACGCGGTGGCGAGGACGCACGGGGACTACGGAGCGGCTCAGTGCGGCATCGGGTTCTCCGGTAAACAAAGCAAATATATTAAATGTCTCAAACGAATCATCAAATGTGACAATAGGCTATAATATACAAGTAACGTTAAATAACCCCCTAGCCCTGGCCCCCTAACCCTAGCCCCCAGAGGGCAAAAAAACTCCCTTTATCAGCATTTTAGGAAGAAATCTTGAGAAGGAACGCAGAGTAATATAACATGCATAGTAATGCAAGCAAACAATTTGAAATACAATTTAAGAAATGAATGATTTCGTGTTATGGTGCATAATGATATGCTCGTACGAAGGACTAATTGTTAGTAACCGGTGCCAATGTTCTAATGTTTCCCCAGTGAAATATGTGAACGCACACACCGGCATCGTGTTTCTGCGCTGCCCCAAAAGCTCCTACCGACTCATCTGGTCTGCACTGCCCTTCATCACCAGTGTGGAAAAGCGAGGGAAAATCCCTTGTTTCCTAAACTGTTTACATGTTGGAGGTAAGGGGATTTTTTAAATGCATTAATTCAAACATATTCTCCCTTTAAAAGGTTCTGTTTAAAGGAAAACAACATATTTAAGATAAAAAGCGATGCAGTGGGTTACAAAGTAGTGATGTGATTGAGTGATCCTGGTCCAAATCTCGACTTAAATCCACAACATTTTAGAAACGTAGGATAAGATGTAGGTCTAAATATGGACTCAAATTGCCCTCTGTTAAACAAATTGTTACTGGCAGTTTTGGGTTAAAAGTACAATTTTAAGAGCTATTATTTGAGTGTAATTTATTACAAATGGCATGGCCCCCATCCGCCAGCTATTTGTGAGTGAAATGCGCGTAAGAATATCTGTTTTGATTTGGCTGTGTCTGCCTCTGGTTCATTTCTGACCAATCAGGGCACCTCTTCCCTGATTGGTTCGGGAAATCGATCTTGCCTGTCAATTGCAGGTGCTTGGAACACTTCTCAATAGAGGAGAAGGGTCTAGTTGCAAAGCTCCAGGCTTGGGCCAACCTCCTCCATCGGACCCGAGTTTGGAGAAGGAAGTGACATTTGTAATTTGTCACTTAACCCCTAAGAGGCACAAACAAGCAATTTCATTACATGTCGTAATGAAATTGTAAAGACCCCCCTGAATGTGACAGTATAATTCGCACCCTGTCCACATCCAATTTCTGTAAACGGCAAACCCGTCTATACAGAGAAAGCTCAGAGTAACTTGGTTCCCATGCATTCTCAGCTCAGTAGTGGAGGGGGGAGGGAGCCTATTTTGAGCTCTGGTTGGTTGTCTTACCACAATGCTCCATGGGACTAGTAGTCATCTTACCCCCAAATATTTATGCACTGTCTGGTACCGCAACCCTTTTTTCGATGAACCACGATTTTCTCACACTAGTTCACTTAACGGAAAAGTGTCAATGAGTTAATGGGGTTTGGTTCTGAGAACATATTCTCCTTGTCTTTGTTCTTCTTCTCATGTTCTAATTATCTCACTGTAAAGTGCCTTGGGATCATTGAAAGGCACTATATAAAGCAGATGTATTATTGTTATTTTCACTCCGGGGACTGTAACCGGTTAACTGGCGTACACAGCTCATAGGAAGTAAGAGAACGGAAATTGCTTTGCAGTAGACCGGGATACCGCTACAATTCATGACCCTCTCTCAGTGCGACAGAAGCACTTTCTTTTTTTGTTGACAGTGGGACTAGCTAAAATGATTGGTTTTCCTTTTAATCCCAAATGTGGGTGTTCAGTAAAAAGGCGTTCAGTAAAAAGGGGGTGTTCAGTAAAAAGGCTAATCTTACTATGTATCAATCTAATAGATAGTAATTAAGTCATGTCTGACTTTCATTACTGTAGTACATACTCAATATGACCATCTGTAGCATGGCCTCTTTTAGAATGCACTTATTTTTTAAGATATGTTGATATGTTTTTTTTCTCTGAAGGAACAATAAGAACATGCCAGAAGTTCCTGGTTCGATACAACACCCAGCAGCTCCATCGAATGCTCCCCAAATGTAAAACTCAAGGTAAAGACATGACACCTAATGTATCTCTAACCTATACTACTTCACCTAGTAGTTTCTCCATCTTCCGTCATGTGTTCTTCCGATGTTAATCGCTTGCTGTACTTTTTTTAAATTTACTTTTGCAGAAGAGAAAGCTCAGGTTCGTCGTGCCATACTCTGCTCTTCCTCATATGTGCTGAAAGGACACAACGAGGACTATGAAGACGAGGATGACTGACTTCATTACTTATTGTTATTAACTACATTGTTAATAATGTTACTTGTAGGTTGTGTGAATTATGTCACACTATGGTGTTGGACTCATAAGTGGGCTATACCAATGTTACAAATTACAATGGGTTCAAATTTGGATATAACAATGTTTTCTTTGTTCAGACAAAAGGACAGTTTGTTCCTTCCAAGTGGTTTGGGGGAAATGAGACAATGATGTGAAATGAATATTGCACCATATGTGTTTTATGTTGCCATAATCTATTATATCCCAGCCTTCTGTTTATTACCCCAGCTATTCTGGATTGGAGTATTAACTGGGTTGTGTTGACCTTATGCCTAAAAGTTAGGCCTTAATTCTGGAGTTCTGTACATTTTAGTAAATACTTTATTACATGTTTATATTTTCAAAATGTATTGTCCTTTTTATTTTAATTGTATTTTTTCTAATTCCTAACAAAAGAAAATGAAATACAACTAGACACATTGTGTTGTCTTTCATGTTATCTTTCCCAAGACTAATAAAATAACTAAGTAAAATAACATGAAACGGAACAGATCTATGAAGACTACATTACCCACAATCCCCCGCTGACCTTACACCATCCGGGTCTCTCGGCTTCTTGTCTGGCGACCCGTCGCCATTAGTGCAAGCTCGCAGTTGCCCCACATGTTTTTTTGACGAAAAACTTACAATTTACACGTTTTCCTGCTTTTGGAAAACGTTCCGACGCCTTGCGTGGGGCATAGCGTTACTCCAACCAGCGAAAGAGCGTTTTTGTTGGGGTCTTGGCCCCGTGTGTCGCGCTTTTCGTCCAACACCTCCAGCAGCCGCCGTTGTACTTGAGACGCCGCGATCGTGTCTCTTGTTTTTCTCTGCTTGTCTTGTCGTCAACATGTCGCCGTGATGGGGTCTCCGTGTCTGAAAGAAGTGAACCAGGGCCTTCGTCGCCTTCAACCCCTTCGCTCTCGCTCACCTGTTTCGTTTGATGCTAGAGAGCTCAGCGGCTCTCTGCTGCCCGGAGCTCGGCCTCAGACCCAGACCACCAGCACCCCGCTTCACGGACACGAACATGGAGAAGAACTCCAGCAGCAGCAGCAAGACCCCACCTCGATCAACTTCTACTGGACCAGCACCCGGCGAATCTAAACCCAAAGCAGGTGAAGACCCGTATATAACAACCAGGGGCGATTCTAGGATGTTTTAAATGGGGGGGCCCGAGGGTGGACCAAGCACCAGTCAGGGGGTGCCATGGGAATCAGAATTGACACAAGAGCCCGAACATCGTGTCCAATGTATTTACAATACATTGGACACGATGTTCGTGCTCTTGTGCGTTAGTGCCGTAATACAGGTGGTATGGGGGGGCTATCACGTTTCGGGGATGGCCGGTGCCACCCATGCCCGACTTCTAGACACGCCCCTGTATAACACTAACCACGACGTTTAGCACGCGATCAGCCGCGTCTAGTCTCGCGAGGCCTCTGTGGGGCCGCTGTGGGGCCTAGCGGTAACGCGTTGTTTGTTTACACGATATACGTGACGTCACCGCAAGTTGTATATTCCAACTATATTTTGAATTAAGGAATTGGAACTTGATCAATGTCATTATTATTTAAATATGCTATATGCTATGTCCTGTTTTGTTTGTGTTTTCCTTTTTTTTGTTAACTTTTTGTAGGTGTTTTTTTGTAATGAATGCATTTAGCTTCTATGAGCGATTTCTATGAATTGTGGAGAGCCCCGTGCTTTCCTTTTGACTGCACACCTGAGTACATAGTGCAGCTGTATTAGTATGAATACAGTATACATGATGCTCCTTTCAGATGGTAAGAATAATGGAGGCTCCAAGCATCCATTTGTATTCATGCTACAGCATGGTACAATGGTACCATTATTATTCATTATTGGTATTAATATGGTATACATGATGCTCCTTTCAGATGGTAAGAATAATGGAGGCTCCAAGCGTTACAACCGGAAGCGCGAGCCAACTCTGGCTAAAAGTGACAGCTTTCCGGGCCCCCGTCGCACCAACTCACAGAAAAGCAAGAATTTTGACAAGAGACCCCTCCAGAGAGGCGCAGGGAGACAATATGGCGTTACAGGTGGAGGACGACGTGAGGAGGTAATGATGTAAAAAAACAACAACAATTGCGTTAAAACCCCTCGTTCCCAGGCGTTTTCATCTAAACGTCACTGAAAATATGAAGTTACGAAATCGTGCCCCACATTTGTCGTTTTGTAGTTAACATCTCCCTATTTCCCCTTTCGATTCTCCAGGTAGCCGAGACGCGCCGGGCCGAGTTTAGCCCGGCTCAATTTGCTGGACCTAAAAAGATAAGCTTGAACCACCTGCTCAACTTCACCTTTGAACCCCGTGGGGGTAATGGTGCTACCGTAGAAGGGGGCCATTCGTGCTGGGGCCGCCGCAACAAGTGGGGCCACAGGCACAAGCCCTTCAACAAGGAGCTCTTCCTGCAGGCCAAGTAAGAAGGCTCTCGATTACACCATGCAGTATGTTATAGTAAAGCCTGATACAGATACAGATGACTTTATTGATCCCGGAGGAAATGATAGTTGCTCAGCTCAAGCCTGAAACACCATAGTAAATAGAATAGAATAAACACAACTAGCAATACAAACACAAAATACAGCATCATAGAAATATTAATTTACAGATAAAATATGCATCTAACCGACAACAGAATGTAATAAAATATGCTTGTATATAAAAAAAATAACAAGAGCAACCGCAGCAGCTCAGCCAGCGCCTGCGCATCATGACAAACCAGGGCAGAAATGAGGTGTCAGTATCAGGATATTTCCAATACACATGATTGTTTTTTTAGGAAAACTGACTGTTTCTACTACACAGTAGTAGAAAGTAGAGAGTATTGTAAAGTTCTCTAATGATTTGGTGACAGTTTTCAATGTTAATACTTTTATAGTATTGGCTAAAAAAACTATACTGTTCAATAAAGTATAACTACAAGATATTTACTCTAAGTATATTGTCATAGCTGTTTAACTTTCTAATCGAACCTGAAATGTTTTTGGTACTTCTCTATACAAGGGCAAGATCTGTTACTGGTCCCATTCAACACCCTGTGGCACCAAATAATAGAAAATAGTTTTTAAAAATATTTTTACTTTTACTTTTCCTATCTCCAGCTGCCAGTTCGTGGTGACTGATGACCAGGACTACAAGGCTCATTTCACTGATCCGGACACTTTAGTTAACTGGGACTGTGTGCAGCAAGTGGTGAGTCTCCCGCTATACTTTCCCCCCACTCTACGTTGACAGAAAAAATGCTTCTACTGATCTCTACAACACATGCTTTTCTGACACAAGGGAATGATGGGATGCGTTCCAATAGTCTTTTTCGGTTGCTAAATCTCTAGATTTAACCACTGTCCCATGTAGTAAGCTAGAGAAGCCTAAAGCCATATTTCAAAGTCATATTTCAGACTTCAAGTTCACACCAAGTATACATCAGTGTATCCTACACAGGAAGTGCTTTGGAGGTGTTTTGACTGTGTCATTAGACGTACATGCCCATAATCAAGTTTCAATCTTCAGACTTAACCCAGATCACAGCAAAAGGAAAGTAGATGTGTGGGTGTTAACTGTTAACTTAAAGTAGCAGTGGTGGATTTTTTTGACCGCTGTTTTGTTGTGGCGCTGTTCCCCAAATTTGTCCACCCTTTTTTTTTCATCTGCACGTGGATGCAGGAGATATTCACAAGTACTTTGAATGACTGCTTTGGAAGGGCGCGTGCACAAGCTCTGACATGAACACGGATGTAAACAAAGCTAAACAAAACCTTGATGAAATGACTTGGAACGCTACTTTCTCCTGCGACTTGAGGTAGAACAATCAGTCGTATGTGACATTGGGCCTCATGCAGTAACATTCTCTTACATTTCTCTTATATTTTCTCTTAATTTTCTGTTAAGAGAAAAGATAAGAGAAGTCACCTCCAGATGCACCAAATGTTCTTAACCATCCAAATGTGCTCTCACCCAGGTGAGCTGAATGATGAATCCCACTTGATCATAATTTGGAGGTCTGTGGCCGTGTTTGTTATTAGCATAAGTTACGCCCCCTAAACACTATATAAGGGCATGCAAGTGTTGTGCCGTGTGCAAATACTCTGGCACAAGAATTGGTAAGATGTCACCGAAAAAAGGCAGTAAGAAGAACTTCAGTAGTAGTGCAGTACTTTTAAACCAACGTAACAAAACAAACATGTGATCTTCCAGAGTGTCAGTACTGGCATAAGTGGCGTTACAGGAAAATCAAAAGCCCAGCAATGGCAAAATATTTGTGATGCTGTAAATGCTGTCAGCAGAGGGAGGCACAGTAACTGAAATGAAAAGAAAGTTGTTCAATGTGAAAATGGAAGCAAAAAACCTATCTGTTGGTTAGCACTGTACCGAAACGATATGTACTGGGGCATGAATGATATGATGGCTTTCGGAACTCTCGGAGGCGCACGACTCAAAGAAGACCTGCTTGACCTGTCTCCTATCGCTCTCTGAAACGATCCTGTGGCCAAAACGCCGAGTGCACTGAGTACTTGTGGAGTGTGGTGGTGTGGAGGCACAGGGTTTGACCGGCGTGTGTTTTGTCTAAATTGAGGCTCCAGAGTATTGCATAAGAGCAGTGCTCTTGGCAATCTGAAACGGCTCAGCAACCATTCAGCCGTCTCATCAAATAGATCTCTGTGTAAGGCCTGGATGGCCAAAGCATCAAAGAGCAGTATGTCAGCTATTCAGAAGCTGAACACACGCAATATCATGCAAGGGTTTTTATAGTCTAAATTGGACTCAATGGACCAATAGTATTTCTTTAGCCCACAAATGTAATAATCCAATTATTATAATTACTCTAAAACATATAATAATCTAAATTTGATTATATGATATTCATGTTCCTCAAACAAACTTCCTAACTTTCCTTGTGTTGGACAAACAATTTGTAGACTGTGAAAACGTGTTTTTTTTCTTCTTATCTTGGTAGGAGAGCTCTCGACCACTTGTAAAAGTGTATCTTGCCTAAGAGAAGGAGAAGAAATCAATGGGTACTAACAAAATAAGAACAAATCGTGGATACGACCAAAAATACGAGAAAATGTGTTTGTATATCGCTTCCTACATGAGGCTCATTGTGTAGAAGCTAGAAACACAGTTGAGTCAAACCACAACTTTTATGCAAACAAATCGCAGGAAAAATCTGCCACTGCACATTAACACCCAGGGTTAACTGTGAATGGCAACATTGGCGCATGGGAGACTCCAGAAGTGACTCTTAGTCGTGTTGTTTCCATAGCGCATCTACAGCCATGAGGTGCCCTCCTGCCCCATCTGCCTGTACCCTCCGGTGGCCGCTCACATCACGCGCTGTGGACACATCTTCTGCTGGCCCTGCATGCTCCACTACCTGTCTCTGGCCGACAAGAGCTGGGCCACGTGTCCCATCTGCTACGAGGCCGTGCACACCACGGACCTCAAGAGGTGAGGGGAGAAATCATTTTTAAACCCAGTTTTAACAGTGCCTCTAACACAGGGGTGTCAAACTAATTTTGGTTCAGGGGCCACATTCAGCCATTCTGATCTCCGCGAGCAGATTGTTGGCGGGGGGGGGGGGGTATTTTTTTATTTTTTTTACTTTTTATTTTTTTATCTGGACGTCGTCTCACGGGCCGGATTGAACCATCGGGCGGGCCGGATACGGCCTGTATGTTTGACACCCCTGCTCTAACATATAATGGTGTTTATTGTGCTTGTGTTGCATTAAGAACATATCTTGCTTTGCTCTGTTTTAGTTGTTCTCAGCCCCACCTGTATTTTGTAAAAGCTAAATTACTAAATGTCTTTTCTTTTCATGTATCATATATTTACCCCCCTTTCTTTCAAATTGTTTCCAAATTCTTGTCCATCAAAAAAAAGCATTTACAAATAAAGGATCAAAAATGTAATAAAATAACAATTGCTGTTTTCTTTTATAGCGTGGTTGCTATGGAGACCAGGCAGTATGCTGTCGGTGACCTTATCACCATGCGTCTGATGCGCAGAGAGAAGGGGGCCCTGGTGGCGATGCCCAATTCTCAGTGGGTGAAGGTGGAGGAACCTGTCCGCTTTGAAGGTGAGGGCAGTCCATCAGCAACCAGAGTCTAGGATGGATACACCCTAGTAACCACAACGCGCTGATGCTCGCTTGACTACGTTTAGTGGTTAAGCAAGTCTCACCCATAATGATGGTAAAGCACAACTTTGAGTGTAATATTGTGATTATACCACGGTTACCAACAAAATAAAATGTATAATGAAAATGAAGGAACTAGTGGTGCAACGGATCACAAAACCCACGGTTCGGATCAGATCACGGTTTTGAGTCACGGGTCGGATCATTTTTCGGATCACCCAAAAAAAAAAGCGTGAGGATTTGTTGCATTCAGCGTCACTCTCTGCTGCTCGCTCTCTCTCACTCGCTCAACCACACACTCGCTACACACACACACTACGTCCGTTCTAACAAGCACAAACACACACAACACGCTTTTACAGTGTGGATTGAAATGATTTTAAAGATTTAAGATAATTTACATACACAGTGATTCCAGACAGACGGGTGTGTGCGTGAGATCTTGCCTTTGAATGCAGCACAAGCTGTCGGCTGTAACTTGAACAGGCTGCTGAAGAACACAGCTGAACATTTGTTGGATGTACAGCATGGCTGAGCTGTCATACATGGATGAATCAGTCCCCCCCCCACAGCTGTAAGGGAGGACAGAATGTAGCCGATCCAGTCCATGTCAGCCCTGAGCGCACATCCATCAAACCTGAACGCAGTGGCAATCCCATTCGATTTCTGTTGTCATCTTTAAGCAGCTTGACTTGAGAAAATGCTCTTTCAACGGGAGCGTTGGATATAGGGAGAGTGAACAATTGAACTGCACCAAGTGCTAAATCCTGAAAGCAGCGGTTTCTTCTGGCATCTTAAAGATTCTACCTCCAGCCAAAATGCATCAATGGTCAGGCGAGAAGAAACCTGCTGAGGCAACATTTCTCCACTGAGTCTCAAGTGAATCTGGTGAGCCTGAAAAGAACTCCTTAGGCAACTCTTGGGCCGGTGACCTGTTGGACACAACAGAAGCGGGACACAGGAGCTCCAGCCTCCACAGCAGCTCCATGGATGCAGGCAAACGCATTTGGTACTGGACCAGGAGTTCTTTCAAGAGGTCTGTGCAGCGTGTTAAGACCGCTTGCTTTTTCTCAGGTGACAGAGCGCTTGACTCCACCTTCTGACTGAATGTGGTCCCCAAGTCAGCATCTACAGGTGAGAGGTATATACTGGATGATTTTAGGTCTTGTTCCCTGAGTTGTTCATCGTTATTCATATGGAAAACGCCGGGCTTGATTATACGTCTCATTGTTGACATGTAAAGCCGGTTGAGAGCCCGAAAAACTGCAAGGCTATCCCTGGTCTCTAACCGAAAGCACTTGTTGACAGCTTTTATGTCCAATAGTACAGGATGGAGAAAATGCAGGTGAAGACTGTTGGTCCTTCTTTGTACATTTCACTCAGAAGCCGTGCTGCATTGTTCAGAGCTTGCTGCCAGACTGAGTGCATCTTCTTGATCGAGGATTCTGTCAATGCAATCTGCTGTCACTAACTAGCGGGTGAGACTCAGAGAAAGCAATTTCAAAGGACATCCTCCGCTGGTAACTGTCTCATAAAGATTTCGGTAGCTGAATGGGCAAACCAATTGTAAGTCTCCCTGATCATATAGTCAATATTGCTAGGGAGCTGCTGCATTGCTTTTTGAGCTACATTGTCCAGGGAATGGCGTACACATCTAATTAACTGTAAATTAGGCTTCTTCTGTTTGAGCAGCATATACACTCCCTACCATGACGCTCGCTCCATCTGTTGCTATGCCTACCATATTTGCCATATCCAGCGCATTAGCTTGCAGAAAGCCGATGATGGCATTCACAATCCCACTAGCATCAGCATCCAAAAGTTTGATCAGTGCTCACAAACCGAGTGTTTCTTTGAACGATATTTTACGCATATGAAAAGCAACTTGTTTATGGTAATGTTGGTTGTTTCGTCCAACTAAAGGGATTAAGGTGATGTCCTGTCGAACTTCTTCTCTAAAATACAGCGCCAGAACCAACTTAATTACAGCTGAACATTTGGTTCTGTGCATCTGGAATGCTCCGATCTCATCCCTCAGTATGTCCGATAATAATCGTCCACGGCATTAACTGATGTGTGGCAAGCAACGTATGTTGCTATCCAGAGTTCACGGCGCTTCTGGTCGTCACAAATGTCCTTGTTTGCTTTACTGACCGTAAAAGCCTTAACCGTGGGCATTCACCGTATCTTGTACTTCTTCGTTTGGGCGTGGTCCTTCAAATCCTTCAAGTGCCCGTATGTCCGTGTTGCAGAATTTTCAGTGAGCTTTGCTATCATTTGCTTTAGACGGCATTATCCATGGTTTCAGCTCGTGAGCTTCAACACCAGCCAACTCTGCAGTGGGCATGGCTGTCTGGTGTCATGAAGTTTCATGATGACAGATTGGAGGGAGTACATGCACTCTTGGGTTTTGTTTCAAATTAGCCTATATGAAATTGAAGTACACTTCAATAAGTCTCATGAATTGTGTGCCATCTATGACCTGAAAATGGTTCTAAAGTACACTTAAATACTGCTTACAATACACTTATGAAAAGTGTACTTTATTGTCAGTATACTTGAATACCACTACAAGCAGTGCAAAATTATACTTATTTTTGGTACACTTAAGTTCAACTTAATGAAACTATTTTGAAGTATACTTCATAAGTATATCTTTAACATACTTTAAGTTAAGTAAAAAAAGGATACTTTCAGAAAATGTAGAATTATATACGTAATATTTTTTTAATTCATGTCATCTCTCCTTTTTTAAATTTTTAAGGAGAGATGACATGACTAACTAGTCATGACATCCTGTTTAGAATCACATAGATGGCTTGATTCTGAACTAGAAGTATATCAATTATATCGCCAATTCTTTCCTTTTGAGAACCTTTATTACTTGGCATAAGACAAATTGGAGGACAGCGCAAGGGCTCCTGTTGCAGTTGTTTATTTGAACACCAATGGGATTGATGTATGCCTTTTCCTGGTGTGTTTCCCCTAGACCCGGGTTTGAGCCAGTACTCGAAGCTGCTGCTGGCCTCTCCGGCCCAGGTGCTGAGCCTGCTGGCCGAGGAGAAGGCTGCTCTCCAGCTCCAGCTCAGCCAGGAGGGCGATGCCCAGTCCTGCTTCATCCAGAGCGCCCTGTGCCACCTGCAGGTGAGGAATGCTCTGCACATCACCCACCTGTTGATGTGATTTGCTCTCTTATTTGTTTTTATGCTCAAAGGCCAACAATAAGCACTGTTATTGTAGTATAGCAGTATTAGTGGAAAAACCTCTAACGCTCATGTACAATGTGTTTTTTAATTTATCA
Organism: Melanonus zugmayeri; assembly: GCA_900302345.1. NCBI lineage: Eukaryota > Metazoa > Chordata > Actinopteri > Gadiformes > Melanonidae > Melanonus > Melanonus zugmayeri. The sequence continues at coordinate 16,792 of OMKN01017888.1, forward strand.
TATGCTGAGCTGACAGTAAGGTTGTCTTGGTTTCCTCTGGTTTAGGAGCAAGAGGAGGCATTGTTGAAGAGTCAGAAGGCTGCCAAAGACAGCCTTGATCTCTCCTACCTCACTCTGGTGGAAACGGTCCTTCCTGTGGAGGAAGTGGTCACCACCACCACCACCAGCAGCAGCAGCACCAGGGTTGGTGTTTCTCTCCACATTATTTTGGTTTTTGGAGAAAATGTAATGTGAAAATTTGGAAACAAAAGTGATGGCTGCAGTGAAAAGGTTGCATAGCTCTATTCAGCTAGAACGTATTTGTACTGTATAAGTAACTGGAGAACATTCTGTTTTCCGACACGACTTGAAAGAAATAACATTGAAACTTTTTCAAACAATATTACAATAGTCGAAAATCCCAGACGATGCCAGCTTACGGGCATCTTGCAGCATCAGGGTTCTAGTGCCGTTTGCTCAGAGCCGGTGTGCCGTCTTGTCCGTCTAGCCGGTGCTTCAGTACACATCTGCCTTCGATGACGAAGTGGCAGAGCTCCCAGAGGAAGCCCCGGAAGAGGAGTCCCAGCTCCCAGAGGGCGTGCTGGAAAGCCTGTTGGAGGAGGAGGTCCCAGAGGTGGCCGCTGCAGATCCGGACCAGGAGCCACTGGAGGAAGAGGAGGAGATCCCCTCTGACCGAGCAGCCGATGGCGGACGTCCAACGGGCCCCGCGGCGCACGTGCCCTACTACTACTTCTACCAAGGTAATGCCCACAAGTCGCCCTTACATGTCTCACAGGAGATACCCAGCGAGGTATCAGAGGTCGACCCAAAAAATCAGGCTTGAACCGAAACTGACATGTAAACACCGGCGGGGCAGCAGCCACAGTACAGTACGCAATGCAAATACATTGCATGTGATATGAAACCATTCCTAAATATAACTACAAGCTATTTACATACCAGTTTCCACTGGAATACAGTTGAATGTTCGGCTTGCCAATGAATGTGACGGCACAGCTTGAACTCATTGAACGAAACTGCTTAAAAAATCCAACAAACTAATTGGCGTGTAAAATAAAAATGAAGTGGTCTGCAACATATGTCAGCTCTGAACTCCACTGATGTGAAAATACAAATATATTAATTGGTATTAATTGGTATGTGCATTACTACATCAAAATAAATGTATAGCTGCATTTAGAGCTGGGTAGTCCCACCCACTTTGACGAGCAGCTGGTGCCACATTTTCAAAAAAATTCTATGGAGTCTGGTTCGCCATATTTTTTTAATAATTTCTGAAATTGGTCGTTTGAAATGATGTCCAAGAAATAAAGAGCAAATGCCTGTTTAAAATATGACTAAAGGAACTACAACGTACTTATCACTAGACTAGCTGGTAAACAAACGACTCCCGCTCTGCCGCCACATCCGTGATTTTAGTGCTGACAAATAAAACCAAATGATGCTGGAGTGCTTTGCTCCAGATTGAAATCATTGGGCAAACAAGGAGTCGTGCTCCTTTTTATCAGTTTGATAAAAAGCCACAGCAGTGCTTGGGGGAGGGTGCGGCTACGAGCTACCATAGACTGTAAAGGCTACCGTAGCTGTACCACCGCCATGGTAGTGTCATGTTTCACAAAATGCGGTCAATAAACTTTCCGAATTCATTTTAGACACATTGGTGTGTATATTATGCTCTTTTTATCACATATATGGCAACGTTAAATTCCTAAAATGCATTATATTCTCATAAAGGGTGACTCCAAAGTTTCGTTATGGGTAAATGCCGGCAATACATCCGGGACCAGCCAGCGAATGGAAGGGGCGTGACTACCCAGCTCTATATATGCGTATTGGGGAGTCGGATGCATTGACACTTGTGCTCGAAAGCATCCCAAAAGGCCCTAAAGGGTTACAATGCAGACGCTTTGCGGCTGCGTTCTTGCTCAATACTTGCTCAGTCACTTCCAGGTTCAGGTCCAGGTTGAAAAATCCCGAAGTTATCCTTTAATACGTAATCCTGAATTGTTTACCTGCCAAATGGTCAAATCTATCCGCTGGTGGCAGGTGGTCATTTTGGACCACATCGCTCGAAGCCTGTTAAATCTTAGGCTTCCACCACTAATTGACGGCCCGCTCTGAAGCCTTGCAGTGCTTTGACAACTTCCTCCCCGGTCTGTGGTTCCAGCCGAGGACTGCCAGCAGATGTTCCTGCACCCAGTGAACGTGCGCTGCCTCCTGCGCGAGTACGGCAGCCTGGAGGCCAGTCCCGACTCCATCACGGCCAGAGTGCTGGAGACCGAGGGGCACACGGTCACCGAGGTAACGTGCCAAAGACACATATACTGTTTTACTACTACTACTACTTTAGTCATTGAGCAGACACTTCTATCCAAAATGACTAGTAGTGAATATTTTTGGATACTTATAGATATGCCAAGGGAAAATGATAATAATGATGAAAAAGAAGGGATAAATCCCTGACCGAGAATCCCTGATCTTTCAAGTATATCTTGACTGTTAATGCAAGTCTTTTTTAAAGAGCGGATTGCCATGTGTGTGTGATAGGAGGTGCGCCGCCGGCACCGCTACCTGGCTCACCTGCCTCTCACCTGTGAGTTCAGCATCTGTGAGCTGGCCCTGCAACCTCCCATCCTGTCTAAGGAAACCATGGACACTTTTGCCGGTCAGTGTGCTACACACACACACACACACACACACATTTATGAATAGAGCTGTTCTCTTTAAGTACTCTGAGTTAGGAGCTCATTTGACCTTCTGTTTCCTGTTGTTGTTGTTAGATGACCTGGAGAAGAGGAAGCGTCTCAGGCAGAAGAAGGCGAGGGATGAGAAGCGTAGGGAGAGACGCATCGAGATGGAGGAGAATCGGAAGCAGGGGAAATGTAAATATAATCCGCCGTTATTTTAATTAATTTTTTTTAATGTTGTGGGATAGCTAGGAAATGTTTTGCATTCATGATGCAATCCAGATGTGTTTCGGCCGGGGCCATCGTGCACTCACAAACAACCTGACCCCCTTCAGACCCAGAGGTGCATATCGGGTTAGAGAACCTGCAGCAGTTCCCGGCGTTTGGCTCGCCTCCTCAGAACTTCGGTCCCGTGGTCCAGCCAGACTTCACGTTGGCCCCGCCGTCACCTCTCAGCAGCAGTCCTGTCTCTGGTGAGAGCTGCGCTTCCAGTCACCGCATACCGTCCATATAATGGTTATATGGACGGTATGCGGTGGCGCGGAACAAACAACTGGCCGCCACATAAAAGCCATACAACGGTTACATCTGTTTTCGAGTCCCATGGTGTTCCGTTTAAACACGCAACCCATGGTAGTGTTTTTCCAACCCATGGTGGTCCATTTGGGACCCATGGTGGTCTTGTAGAAAAAAAACAGTGTCAACTGTATGTGGTGGCGGTAAAAAAAAACTGAAGGATCAGTTATTTTGAAATCCCAACTTCCACCAATATGCTGGTGCTTTGCAGTTGAAAGTGAATTATGTTACATGTTTCAGAAATGAATCACACATATTAATGTTGTCTTTTGTGTGTTTACAGATGGAACGATGTTCCCTTGCCTGAATGGGCAAAGCGCTTCCCCCACAGTGGGAAGTGTGGAGGACGACTCTCACTGCCTGTCCTTTGCACAGGTATGTACTGCTATATGATAAGATGATGATAATGGATACAGCTAGTAGGGCTGGGCGGTATCATTGTTATCACCGGTGTGACACCTTTGGTCCAGGGTCAGAGTATCGGCAAGATTGACAGCTGTTGTCAAGATGCCAAATCAACCAAATCACAAACCAACTGGTGGGAATAATAATGCTAACGTTATTTATTAAGTGTTCTGGGATTCTCCCCTTGGTTTTTCGGACTCGGACCAATGAGTGGGTCTGAAAGCCCCACACGCCTTCCATGCAGCAATCCTACGTGATATCGTAGTTTTGCGTTATTAAAATAACACATTTGTTAAATTTAACCGATTTTAGAAATTAAAAGGAACAAAAATTGTTGCTAAAGACAACATTCGGAAAATCTAACGATTATCCAAAGCTTGAAATTATGTATTTTGGCCAGCCCTATATATAGCTTTACGTGATAAAAACACACAATAGCTAATGTACAACTCCTCTCTCTGGCTGGTTTTCAGATGCTTCGAGATGGCAAGGCCAGAGCTGATGCTGGGGCACGGATCACTCCAAAGAAAGGTAATGTGTGTGTGTGTGTGTGTGGTGATAATGGCTTGGCTTTGAAAAGACATGGTATACACCAGGTTAAACATCTTGTTTTTATTTTTCAGTTACTGAAGCCGAGAGCTGCCATGGGTGGTATATTTTTGTGCCCGTTTTGTCGTGATAATAAGTTGCTATCTCGTCATAACCAACTCTTTGTCGTGACCCTGGAATAATGAACTTGTCATCTTGATATAACCAACTTGGTTTTGTCGTGATCATTAATTTATGCTATCTCAGGATCACGGACGTTACAGTTACAACCTCGATAAACTCCGTAGTTGACGAACACTTATTTGAATGTTGTCTCTAAGTGACAGAAGTGCAATTTCCAAATGTGGTTTTGATTAAAATACAAGTGAATGCGTTCTGGCATGATTGCTCTCACAGTCTCACCACTGCGGTCACGTGAGACACGAACACGGTTCACTTGACGAATAATCTGCAACCCTGTCCGGCTATAGCCTATAATAGGCTATAGCCAAATTAATTCATGATCTTGGGAAAACCAACTTGGTTTTGTTGTGATAATGTGATCACTAATGAGTTAATAATGCCAGGATCATGATCACGTTGGTTATTACAAAACGGGCATAAAAATATTATACGACCCATGGCAGCTCTCGGCTTCCGTATTCAGTCGATTAGTGCAGGTTACATTATATGGCTTCGATACCACTGACCAATATGACTTCCAGGGAGCAGTAAATGTATTCATTGATGTCTTTTGTTAGACCTGCTGCTGGCTCCGCCGGCGGCAGACAGCGAGGGGGAGAGTGACGGGTCTGATCGCGTTCCCGTGCCCAGCTTCCAGAACTCCTTCAGCCAGGCCTTCGAGGAGGCCCTGCAGCAGATGGGCCGCGGCCCGGCCGCCCCCGCCAC